>JASKDV010185956.1:0-12030 GCA_032466395.1 Aegires albopunctatus
TTGAGGAGGGCATTTTTTTTTCTTCTCATAAGTGACCGTTATGGGCAGGTTAGATGGCTTCTTTGTCACAGAAAAGAGTGGCCGCGACCGCGTTGGACAGGTGACCGCTATGAAGAGGGTAAATATATAGGAAAAACGCAAGGTGTCACAGACCAGTGGCCGCTATGGAGAGGTGACCGTTAAGGCAGGTTTGACTGTATTAGGTTCTAAAAACTGGTCAGGTTTTTGACATGAAAATCACCATGGCAGGTGAAAAATCTGAATTTTTGACCATTTCTATTAAAAGGCCATAGCTTTTGAACCAAATATATTTTTTTACCCTTTTTCCTCTTTTTTTTTTTTCTTTTGTGCAATTTTGAACAAACCTTCATTTTTTGGAACCTCGAAGAATGAAAAGTAAAATATTTATGCTTCTGTCAAAAAATTGAGCTCAATCAATGACATGCCAGTAAGACATTGTGAAATTTCAGCAGTGTATAGTTTCTAGAAATGAAGTTATAAATGCCCAAAGTTTGTATATTTGTCTTTTTTTTTTCGTTGAAAATTTAGTGATGGCAAGAATTTCTTACCATTTTCGTAGCAGTTGTGAGGAAAAAGTAGTTAACATACAATGTACATTTTATGTTTTTCTTAGTAAACTTATTATAGACTTTAAGTAAGACTGATAATGATATCAAGCATCTGCCTAGCCTCACCTGAAGATGGGCATCAACCATTACATTTGATAGCAGGGGAAAAAAAGTAAACAAATCACAAAAAATGGCACATCTTTTTAAACAATTAATAAAAGACAAGAATAAGATAAAGACATCCCTGTGCTCAGGAGATCAAGGCCTTTCTAACTATAACATTAAATTGACAATTACATTAACTCTGACAATCCGTTTCTAGTACCTAATTATATTGTTATATTGAAAGATTGATACAAATACAAACTAGGTAATACTAAACGTTTGGTTGGGGGGGGGGGATTACGAGAGATTCTCTTAGTTTTAGAATTTTGAAGGCAACATATCCCGTTTTACATTATTCTAGTTACAATATGAGATATCACTTTTTCTTTTTTTTCTTTTTTAAATACAGTAATCAATGCCCTTATTGCCTTGATTCACGATCCGGAACCAGAGCATCCATTGCGTGCAGACTTAGCAGAGGAGTACACCAAAGATAGGAAAAAATTCAACAAAAATGCAGAAGAGTTCACGAGGAAACATGGTGAAAAGCGGCCATCTGAATAAATAACTTATGTTGGAAAACAATTTTTGCAATGATTTTTTTAAAGAATTTTTTTTTTTACTTTAAGAGGATAGCTTGCTATGGTCCTTGAGAAAGCTTTTTCATTTAGCATGTATGCTTTTTGTGTTTGATGTGTGACAATTGAATGAGCGTGGTCAAAAGCCGTGAAACATGAGTTTGCCTGCTCCACATTCTGTGCATAATTTTGAAAATGATTGATGATGATAAATGACATGGACTGTATCATATATTTATATACTATATATTATCTTTGTAAATTTGATATCTAATTTGTTTCCCCTAATCTTTTTAAAGTTTTGTTGCACTGCTATATATTCTGATTTTCTTAAGGAGATGAGTAAACATAACACCAGTCACTCCACTGTTCTACTAACTGCTAAAACTATACAGAGAGGGAAGGTTTAAAATTTGCAAAGAATTTTATTGATGACACTGAATATATAGACTCTTTAACACTTTATTGGTTAATTTTTTAGTATTCATCAGCATGCACATGGTTTGAGTTTTTGGGGTTCTGAAAATGCCATTGCCTGTGAAAGTTTGTTTTTGGAATATGGCAATGAATGAAGGACAAACTTAATTATTATTGCCTCTTTTGACAGATAAATAAAACTTCTAGCAGCATTCCTATTTTATATATATATATTTCATAATTGTTCTAGTTATGATAATACCTTGTTTCTCTAGATGTAAAGTAATAATTCTGTTGCTGATGATTGCAGGCTCAAGGCTTTACATTTATATATAATTTAATCAAAATGTCTTTTGTTCGTTATATTTCTTTTGACGAGTGTCATTTTCGCCCTTGTCGTAGATGTGAAGTTAGTAAGTATTAATTATAATAATGATAATAGTAGAATGAATGACAGTGAAAGGTTTTTATAACAAGGTTCCATGACATTGAAGATGTTTGTTGATTTAGTATAATTTCACCGTTTTGCCAGGGAAATGCTCCAATATGTAGTACCACAATCCAATGCTAGAGGAATTGGGCATGTTTTACCAAAAGAGAGATGATGCAAAACTTAAAATGTGGGTCCATCTCTCAACATTGAAAATCAATTATCATGACTTTGAGATGAAAAACATGGACATCGTAATACATGTATTTCTATCTCTATGTTATCTCGTATTGTGAGATAAATTTGATGTTTTGTCGTAGTTGGGACTTAACCATACACAGAAATTATATGACTTTCTCTAAAGTGTGATGTTTAGTCTAAAGAAAACAAAGTGTCTTTATTCACATTGACTTATAATTTTCTACATGCACTTCAATAAATTAATACTGTACAACATTTCTATTGGCCACAAACCTTTCTTCTTTTTTTAAAAGGGGGTGATCATCAGGACTTGATTATTTCTTATTTTTAGTCATATTTCGTTTCAGGTTAAAAAAAATAGGATGTAATATTGCTTCGATGTTACGACTTAAAAACACTATTTGATATCTTACATATTGTTTCAAACATGATGAATTCCATCAGAATATTTAAGTATGTGTTAACCTTATTAAAGTAATGAGTGTCCTAATAAATCCTAACATTATCAATATCAGGCTCTTGTACTTTACTGCTACAGTAGACCACGGTTAAACCAAAATGTTTGGGACCGAAGGAATCATTTTGGTTTATCCATTTGTAAGGGGAAGTGTATATTGCGTTGAGTTTGGGTGTGAAGAGCATCACATGTGTGCTTCACTGGTTACAATCTTCTCAGCCGCCGACTATGGTGGACTCTGTGTGCGGGAGAGTATTGAGCTAATGGAGTCGGGAAAGGTAACAAACAACCGTTTCTGGCTGTCCATTGTTTCTCTACTCTATCTTCACATCACATTATAGTATTTTAGGTTTGGTAATTCGTTTCAATCGTGTTGCAGGTGAAATTCTTTTCGGTTTTCCGTTAGCAGCATAACAAAGACATATATATAGAAAAACCCCTGGGATTTTGGTCTTATTTTGGTTTAGCATTATTTTTGGTCTATGCGTGTTTGGTTAAAGTGTGTTCTACTGTATCTCTATCAGGAAAATCTGTAATAAGGGTAAATTAGGGGTTTTACAGTTTTGGGGAACATGAAAAACAAGTTGGACAGTGATTTAATAAATTGAATTTATAGAGAAATGTATCTATGTATGCGTCAGTTGTTTTTTCATATCAGACTTCTTAACAGTTTATATCTGTGTGTTCTCCTGTTGAAGGTTGGTGATAAATCAACTTTCTGTTAAATAATTAAGTACGAACACAATTTCTTCATTGCCATATTCTGTTTATATGCTCGTTTCATTTTGTGTCCTTGCCTTTAAATCTTGGCCAACATCTTTGATTTATTGAATTGTTTACAGAGTTCCTTATGGTATTCTCATGACTTAACTAAAGTCACCATATCTTTAGTTAACCCTCAGTCTGTACTACAACTGGCAACTAAGTGAGGGGAATGTTTATGTTATGTTTGCATTGATAATATTCTTTTTTACCACATTGAATCATTGCCAAAGAACAAAACAACATGGACTGATTTAAAATCTGAAAATTTCACTTTTCCTGAAGTTGCTATAGTATATGGGAAGTATAAATTTATAAATCAAATTTTCAATAGAATTAATTAGGAGAAAAAAATGTTCTAGCTTTAAAACAGACTCTTCTCTTCAATTTTACTTGTAACAGGGGACCAATATATAACATAAGCAATTTTTTTTTTTTTATTGTAAAATAAAATCATGAATCATTATAGGACTACTCCATAGCAACATTGACATTTTTTTTTAAAGGAATAGATGGAAATAGAACTTCTATTTTTATCAAAGATTTGCAGTGTTTAAAATTTTTTTATGATGACATGATCTTAATTTGTACATATGTACTTCTCACGTACTTATATAACAGTAGTAGTACATGTTTTAATAATTGAGTAGGAGGCAAAGGAGTTTAAGGTAATGAAGACAATTATTATTTTATGAAAGAACCCCAAGAGACTTGGATAAGATACATTACAAAGGAAAGAAATATAAAAAATCAGGTAACTCAGGTGGGAATGGAACCCACATCATTAATAATAATAACAGTAGTAGTAATAATAGTAATTGTTGGTAAGCTGTCATAGTCGGTCAGCTTGTTTTGAGTCTATGGCAATGCTGTTATGTTGTTTATTTGCTATCACTTTTACTCATCAGTGACTTTATTTTATTGTAAATCTGTGGACTGAATCCTTTGCAATTGTATGAATCTTTGGTAAAAAAAAATTCTCCCTTGTTTCATTCACTTGCTCCCCTAACCCATTTGAAGCATTCTTGAATAAATTGGTATGAAACTCAAAGAAAATGTATCCCAGTCATAGCAGTTTTGTTTATGTGTATATATATGGAAATGATATCATTGATGGCCTTCCATTTCTCTCAAGTACAGTGGAATAGATTACAGGGAGACTAAAGGATACAGTGTTGCCTCTGCATGGCATCTTATGTAATTTGATGTAATGTGTTTACAAAGAACTTGAATATTCAACAAATTGGGTAGATAAGATATGCTAATTGCTAATCTTTCCTCATCTAAGATTTGATCATTTAATTTTTGTTATGACAAAGTTTTGATGATCCATTGCTTATGCTGCTTAAATTTGTTTACATGATGAAGCTTTTCATGTTCTTTTGGCAATAGTAGTCCCTGGTGTAGGTAGCCTAAGTTTCATTGCAAGTAATGTGAGCGTGAGCTTTGTCCTTGAACTTGATTCAAATCCAGTCACTATTTTACTAACTATTACGTTAGAAACATCCCAGTCCTTGTGCCTCTAGGGAACCAACTTCTTTAGTAATAATAATACATGTAGTAGCCTACTTTATGGTCATAACATACAAACACACAAGTAGGTCTTGTAACTAAGAGATTATATGTGTGTAAGTGTAAGTGTAACTAAATGTAATATGGCCTAGATCTACTTCTACACTGTTGGTCAATGTATGGGCCTAGCCACAGCCATTTCCTGTGATTGACGGCTTTGACTGTCACTCTGCTCTAGTCCTAATACTAATACAAGGCCATAGGTTTCGAACTATGGCTGGCTGTGGTACACAGTTCGCGAAGCAATGCTGTATGTAATGGTTAGCAATAATATTAATAAGTGCTATGTATAGGCCTACTGCATTCAATTCATTCACACATCATTGCACACACTGCGTATCCTAGTCTTTGGACTTAAGTTAAAGTTAAAGTTCCTTAGGGCTACTGAGGATGTCAAAGAAAATAAAAATGAGCAAGACTGAAATCTGTCAGGACTCCGAGACATGTCATCCACAACTCAACACTTTCTACAATCAGGGATGAAACCTCTTCCTGTTTTTTTATGTAGATCAGATGTATTTAAGTTTTAAATTAGTCTTATATTAATTATGTCGTAATTGAAGGTATGGACATGCTGTCCATTGGTAAAACATGCCAAAAAAATGTTTAAGTTTTTTTTCTCGAAGTTTGGTACCATCCCTGTACAATACTAAATACAGTGCAGAAAAAAAGTATCTTAAGCAAGGTTTATCTTATCCATTTTCAAAGGAAACAAGCTTTCAATTGAAAATGAGAACTGACAGTCCCTTTGGATTTGGACACCCCGTATTTGACGGCAATTTCATTCTGCTTCATTGAATTGCCATCTACATCCCTGAGAAGCTGCATTTTGGTTTCCAGGCTCACGGTTATCTTCCTGTGACTCAATTTTTCTCTGTTATAGTCATAGGTTCGTTTTGCGATAGACTAGCGTAGATCTAGATGTGCTAAAACTGATATTCAAACTGTCAATCGTCATAGAGTAGAGTGTAACACAGTAGGCCGACCACGCAGGCGTAGCCTTAAAACAATTGTGCTACTGCTAGGCTAGACAAAGAAAGAGAGAGAGGGGCACAGATCAACGCGACACTCTAGTACATTGTACTAGAATATCGTGTTGGCACAGATTCTTGGTACGTGCGCAACCCGTGCCCCTCTCTCCCTGTCCATTCGTGGTACGGACAGCAAAGGTGAACCAGTATGAAACGGTCCAGCGTGCGTACATCTGATAAGGGTCAGGGTTGATGCGTGGGGGTGGGGAAAGAATGCCACTGTGGCAGAGAAAGTTTATTTTAAGCGGATCAAGATTGATTTAAGTTTATCTAAACCAGACTTTGATTAGTAAGGAAAAAATCGGGACCGGACGAAAAGTTTATTTTAAATGAGAATTTATCTTAAGCGAGTTATCTTATGTGGACTGCACTGTACTGTACTAATACTATATAGCAAAAAGAAGAGTGAGAAAGCCATTTCATGCATTGCATTTTCTTCTTGCAACGAAGAACCTGGTCCAGCTGGCAAATTTATTTAAACCGATTTAAAAGCAAAAGTAGCTTAGTTAGAGTTAGAGTTTTGGTTTAACTCTGGTTTATTCTGTATAATGTAAATACTTAATTGGATAAAGAGAGATTCATTTCTGACATTGCTGATTACGTAAGATGCCACTCACTCATATTATGCACACACACAAAACTAAACATTGCTATTAACAGAGAAGGGTGGTGGTAGTGGGGGTTAAAATAAATAGAGCTTGCGCTGTCTGTAAATATCACATGCATTTATTTACACATTAACTTTCATTAAGGCATTGTGTTCATAGGCTTACAACAATACATGTATGTATTGCCATCGCTTGCTTTAAATTTTACAATATTACAGATCGTAGTGCATTTGCCATCACTTGGGCTAGGAAAATACATGTAACTACATGTACTTATATATTATGTGATTTTTCAAATAAGTGGAGTCTACGCAGTTTGACTACCGGGTATACTTTCTGTTTCAAATTTTGAAACATGCATGGTAAATGGTAATAGAAATATGGAGAACAAAAAACGAAATGATGACGACAATAACAATACCATTACCACATCTGCCATTCATTAAAGATTATACTAGATAGCTTATGGCTTACCATGCTTAATCAACCTAAAAAAAAATGATTGAAAAATTAGATTAATTTCTTGGGTGAAAAATTTTAGTCACTTCCTCCTCCTCCCCATTACATATAGTATAGTAATAGTGGGTGTGCTTTATTCAACTACAATATGCATCATACTCATAAATGTACGCAATTAATATGATTTTTAATCATCCAAGATGTCCAGGTATCAGAGACATTAAAAAATTCTACCAACTTAATAAAAAATCCTTCATTTTATCACAATCGGACATCACAAAATCAGACCTGCCAACCCAAAAGGCTGAGTGGGGGGAGTGAGATTCAAACCAACTGAGCATGAGAATTTGCTGCTCTTGAGATTTGAGTTTGCACCCCCATTTTCAATTTGCCACCTATTCCACTGTATATACTACTCAATTACATGTACATGTATTATATACTTCATGTATCGGGGTTCACACAGGTCCTTCAATTTTTGTCAAACAAAATGAAGAACTTAAACTTAAACAGTCCATCATATATATCATTATACTTCAGGCAGGTCCTTTAATTTGACCATCTTAGCCTAAGATGGTCAAATTAAAGAAGTTAGCCTAAAGGCATGGAAAACATTAAATATGCAAAGCATGAGATACTGCATTTTAAATTAAATTTAAACCAGCAAAACTCTGCCATGAAATTTTCATTTTGAAATATGTACCCTGTATATTTTATACTACAGCTTCAGACGAAAGGTTTCCAGTACAGAGGAATTAAAAGAAAAGGTCTTCTGTAAATGTAATCTTATGGCAAATTATAAGGATCCAGAATGGCTTTCTGAAAGAGCTATATTACTACATGTATTACTATTAGCCCCTAAAAATGAAGAAAACTCCATCAATTGACAATTAATCAGTATCATACCCGGTGAATCAATCAATTACAAATCAGTCGATACAACATCAGATACAAATGAAGCTGGTAATTATCCTGTGGAATTTCTACATTCTTTAGACCCACCAGGCTTGCCCCCACATTCTTTAGAATTGAAAGTTGGCGTACCGATCATGCTCATCCGTAATCTTAACCAGCCAAAACTTTGTAATGGAACACACCTCATTGTCAAAGCTCTTCATCCTCATTTAATACAGGCTTCTGTATTGACAGGAAACGCTGCAGGACAAGGGTTATTTCTTCCCCGAATACCTCTTATCGTTTCTAATTTGCCCTTTTCATTTAGACGATTACAGTTTCCAGTGAAAACTTGATTCGCCGTGACTATTAACAAGGACAAACCCTTAAAGTTGTAGGACTTCATCTTCTGACACCATGTTTCAGTCATGGACAACTCTACGTTGGATGTTCAAGAGTTGGGGACAAAGATAATCTCTATATTTACAGCGAACAGGAAACAACAGTTAACTTAGTGTACAGAGAGGCTCTCTGATGTTTTCGTTATTTTTTGTCTCACACTCTAAAATCTCATCAGCCATGCCGGTATAAATGCTACGGGCACGTCTTGAAAATTTCATGGACTAAGAAAGAACACACCAGTCTATCTGAGATGACCTTAACACTGCATATGAGAGGATACTAATATGGTAAATAAAATGAGCATATTTTAAACATTATAAAAAGATATTAAAGTCTGCAAAGAACAACATTCCAAGTGAAAATACCCAACAACAGATGTCGCGGCAGACCAAAAAAAAAAAGAGATGGAATGACGATAAAGAGAGGAATGGGGAAACCAATTTGACAATAGCATGAAAGATCACTACAAGGAGAAGGGATCTTAATAGAAAGTCCATCATGAAAGTGACATTCCTAAAGGAACTAACCAATTAAAAAGAGACGCTCTAAACTACTATACGGTATGTCATATAACTGTATAATATATATTGTAAATAACATCTAAAATTTAACAGCCGTACCTGTAATGTTTGAGTTCACATTTAACAATAACTTTTGAAAATATTCTTGAAAAGACACTATGTATCAATATTTATGACCAATATACTTATTTACATGAAGGGTAGGGTATTGTCTGCACTTAACTTTACAAGCGAAGCTGTAACGAGTCAGTTAGTCAATTATAAAACTCTGGTTCTCGCCTAAATGTGGCACCAAGGTAAATATATAGCGCAGCCGATAGAGAGAGCTACTAGGGTTATCAAAATCATTTTAACAGAGTAATATAGAGGACTGGTGATCTATAGGTTGGTATCAAATTGGAATCCCGGTAGAACGGGATGTTGAAACCTTGGGGAAGACTCTTTACTTACAAGCATCGTTGCTTATCGAACTCAGGTGTAAAATGAAGATTTGGCAAAAGTTGTGTCAAACCTTGTCATTTTGCCACAGGAATGCGCTCTTAATTTGTACCCACTTCTGCATGCCCCTCCTAGCTAGAGATATTGAGAAAGATTTTGAATTAATGTCAAGGCCTGCCAGAGAACTACGCAAAGCACAAAGAGAAGAAATAATGAAACCAATCTGTCGATCTGTCGATTTGTCTATCTATCTGTATATCCCATAATCTTGTTGACTGTTGGGGCACCGTATGACACGACAACCAATCTTCGCCATTCCTTTCTTTCCTCTGCTTTTCTCACGGTTTTGTTCAGTCCAAATCCTGTACAAATATCATCTTCCCATCGTTTTCTCTGTCTGCTCCTTCTTCTACCACCTTGCACAGTGCCCTGGAAAAATGTCTTAGTAAGGCTCGGAGATCTTGTAATTTGCCCATAGGCCTCCTATTGTAGTTTGTGTTGTTTCACAATGGTCAAGAGTTCTTAGTAATAGTAGGGTCCAATGGCTTGCCGGATTCTTCTTCGAACCTCTTCGTTTGTAATGTGTAGTGTAATGAGATGTCAAGGAGTCTTTCTATCTGTTTCTGCTGTCAATGTCCACGTCTCAAGCAAGAGGTAAAAGGTCATCTGGCCAGACTTGGGTAGCCTTCACCCAGTCCTCGCCACTTGGGTGGTGATACATTTTGTATCTTGACTCTCCTTCTTTGAATTCAATGGTGTATCCACGGCCACCTATGTGATGTGTGGCCGGTTCAGATGTGACCGGTAGTGGGCATGCCGTTTTCCCGTCTTTTAAAGCCAAAAATTGACCTGAGGGCCTTTAGGAAGCACATCGTGTTTTCATCTCTTTTCGTGAGGAGGGTATGTGCCTCCACTGGCAAATAACACAAAGCGTATAGATCTAATTGTCGTTTGCGGAAGTCCGAGAAAGCGCATAAATATCCCTTATAGGTAGTATACAGTTGATGAGCTAGCCGTTCAATATACCAATATAGTATAGATCGCCTGCCAAACCAAATGTCCCTGGTTCAAACTCGTGCAGGCTTGAATGTCAAATCTAATTTTTCGGATTTCCTTTTTGCCCTTATCCTTAAAGTGCAAGGTTAAAATGAGTACCACCAATAATCGTAGACTAACTATATTTTATAATCTAATAAGTCCCGCGTGTAGACACGCATTAAAAAGAACCATTGGATGTTCATAAGTCATAAGGCAGTCTTCGAAGGCCCCTGACTTCACTAGAGTAGTGGAAATGAGTTAAAATTCAGTACAACTCTATCCCTCGGTGTCTTCTAATATTACGTTACAACTTTTAAGGCTAAAGGTTGAACAGCTCTCCTGTAGTGAGTCTATTGACTAGGGCCATCCAACTGACCAATGGACATGACAAAATAAGGCAATTCACAGACTAGGGCCATCAATGGACATGACAAAATGCTGTCAATGTCTACGTCTCAAGCAACAGGTAAAAGGTCAAATTATTAACATTCTCTCAATTCGGGAATATGCCTTACTCTACACTAACTTTAACACTACGTCTATACTAATCCTACTCTAAAGCTAAGTTCATCGGGGGCTTCCCGGGATTTTGCCTGTATATCATTGCCTGTTATGTGCCACATTTTGTTATTCAGGACTGGTCAACGAATTAAACTTAGGATAGCCCTAAAAAGGGCTGTGTGAAAATAAAGATAATAAAACCAAGGATAATGATAAAAACAAGGAAAAAGGAAACCAAATAAAATGGTAGCCCTAAAGAGGGCTGTGTGAAACCAAATAAAATTGTATGAAACCAAGAAAAATGGTAGTCCTAAAAAGGAATCTTCAAATTAAAAGAAATAAAAAGAATGGCACCTCCATTCCGTTAAATTGGTTCTTTTTTCCATGGCCCCAGGGTGTCCAGTTATTTTATTCAGCTCCAAAAAGGGACACTGGATATCAAATTCAAGGCTCGGGAGAGTTTCAACGAGGCCTTTCCTCGACTTATATTTCTTGTGCTCTGAGACAACGAAGTCTAAAAGAAGAAATTCGCTGTCCCGGAAATAAAAGCGTTGGCCGTGGCCATCTGGCCAGACTTGGGTAGCCTTCACCCAGTCCTCTCCACTTGAGTGGTGATACATTTTGTATCTTGACTCTCCTTCTTTGAATTCAATGGTGTATCCACGGCCACCTCTGTGATGTGTGGCCGGTTCAGAGGTGGCCGGTAGTGGGCATTGCGTTTTCCCGTCTTTTTTAAAGCCAAAAATTGACCTGAGGGCCTTTAGGAAGCACATCGTCTTTTTATCTCTTTTCGTGAGGAGGGTATGTGTTATCATCCACTGGCAAATAACACAAAGGGTATAGATCTAATTGTCGTTTGCGGAAGTCCGAGAAAGCGCATGAATATCCCTTATAGGTAGCATACAGTTGATGAGCTAGCCGTTCAATATACCACTATAGTATAGATCGCCTGCCAAACCAAATGTCCCTTGTTCAAACCCGTCCAGGCTTAAATTTCAAATCTTATTATTCGGATTTCCTTTTTGCCCTTATCATTAAATTGCCAGG
>JASKDV010185989.1:0-12022 GCA_032466395.1 Aegires albopunctatus
AACCAGCTGGCCAGGCAAGTCAAAGCGCCAGGGTACTTGTGTCCACCGGCCTACCTGGCTGGCTAGTTTAGCACTGCTATGGGATAAAATGAATGTCCGATAACCCAACAGATCCTCTAATTCAACATTGTGACAATAGACTAGTCGTTTTAATTGCTTAGACTGCATGTCATCATGTTATCAATTCAAACTTCTAAACAAACATTTCTTAAAAATAAATACAGTGATCAAAATATTTATTCCAGCAAATATTTAAGGCTTGTCTTGGAATAATGAATATGTCATGGTAAAATCTGAGGGAAGCTTTACCTTGATGTTTATAATTATTTATCATTCTTAAAATATATTGTCACCTGGATAGCCCGCTGGAAAAATTTAATGGCAACATCATGCTCCTTTTGTAAGCTGAAACAATTTCCTGTTGCAAACCAACCCTGGGCTGATGACTTGTCTAAGGATGTCAAATCTTGTGCTAATAATGAAAGCTCCACTTCTTTGTGAAGGTGCCATAGTACTGAGCTATAACAATCCAAGCCATCAATGTGATAGGGTTCTATTCTCCTCAGTTCTTCAAATACTTTGGCAGCCTGTAAAATATCGCATGTTGGTGAGAAATTGAATTAATTTTGCGAACTTTATTAAAATGTAAAAAGTCAGAACATAAAATCAGATGACATTACAAGCTTTAAGTAACAATACTTACTCTTTGGTGTTCTATTAGTTCATAGTAGGCCCGACCGACCTGAGCCAACACCCAACCCGTATTATATTGATGCTCTGGCAGTTGAGAGAAGAGAGAGATGGCAGTCTTGCAGTCATAACGACTGAGAGCAGCATAAGCCTTTCCGATGGTTTTCAGCAGAGATAGGACACCAGCTAAAATGTAAAATCAAAGCAAAAGGATTTGAAAAATGATTTTTTATGCAGTTCTCTTAGCCAACGCCAATGACAATCTAGGTCCTACATCTACTCTACTTTTTAAAAAGCTTAGATGCTAAATTAATGCAAATTTGTTTGCTAGAATTAAAAAAGTAAAAAAACTTCATATTTGATAAATGATGTAGAACACGGTGACAATTATTTTCAGGCAAAATTTCCAAATGATTTGGTGGCTTAATCAAATCTGTAGGCTTGTGATAATTTACTGCATTAGATTTAGTCACAGTTGCCATTCCTCTTCTTCATTAACATTATTTGTTATCTTCCATTCTCCTTTTTATCTTTTTTCTTTCATAAATCATTAATTACATAAGTAAGACAGAAAGAAGACGAAAAACTGGTTTGACATATCAATATCAAATGGTGGTGAAATATTAACTCAATCTACCCCAGCCTTGCACAGTGGTTTTCTAGGTCACAGACCAGCTGTGCAGGTAGTGACCACACTCCCTGGACCAGCTGTCCTGGCCTGTGTTTACGTTTTTGGACCTCTCAAGAACAAACAATCCTAGCTTTCTTATTTTACAAGATAATTCAATGATGTTTTCTGACAAGTTTCGTAATAAATTGAGGATTCTCCACAAAAATTGTTTTTCTAAAAAAAAGTAAAGTACACCACAAAATAACTACGAAAATAAAAATTTCGGACTCAGTTGAACTAGATCTAGAATCTAGATTCATCAAAAGCTGATGCTTTCTCTAATAAATAGTCTCCATCATCGCTATCAGAGTCCACGTTTATCCCCCTCATAACATCCTAAGCGCTAATATTACATGAGCAACTCGCCATCGCAATGCAACGAAGAAAAACGATAAACATTGACAAAACTCGAACCGAAAAAATGTTGAAACGATAGATTTGAAAAGGAGTGCTATAGCAGATGTCATGTGACATGGTACCTTTTCATATTGTTACTTAATTAAAGAGTTCTATATCCGACAATAACATTCAGTGAGAATCCTAGTATACTCTTGCTTGGTCCAGTCGCGTAACACACTGTGTACGAGTAAACTTGTGCGTTGTCCATGGAAGAAGGTCACGCCGCACGAGTTATCTCGTGCTGTGGGTAGAATCAGTTAAGTGATATCACAAAGAGAAAGGAAAATCAGGAAAAATGGCAAGAAATATAATATGCAAAGAAAGAAGCAAAATTTACCCTCAAATAGTTAGAAAAGATTATAAGAAACTCATTTTTTAAGCTTGTAAAATTACACCGAATACTTACACAAAGACTGTTGATGCATTTGAACAATTTGATCTACTACAGGAAACTCTGGCTGCATGGAACCTTTCGTATCTAGTGAAAGCTCTCCTGCAAAATAAAGCAACAACAAAATTAGTTCATCACGGTAGACAATTTTCAAATTAATTAAATGTGATAAAAATATAAAATATAAAAACTGAGTTAAGCAATTATACTATCAAGAATCAACCCCTTGCTTGAATAATACACAATCATTTTTAAAATATTGGTATGTAGAAAACAGGGATCCTAGATTATAAGGAGAAGGGAACATATGGTTTATTTCATAATTAATACATCTCAATGCAATGAGGTTTATGGGGAATTTGGACCAAGAAAAGCACTCGCCATATAGTAAGAGGCAGGCCACTTTCAGTTGGCCCTTCTACTCCTTCTTCTGCATGTAGTAGCCCCCCGGTAGAGGAGGATCACTCTACATTTAACAAATAACATGACTGGACACTTAATTATGATTAATAACAACAACAAAGGAAAAAGTTCCTTCGATATCGAGAGTTCAGAGATCTAGACGTTGATACATTTTTCAGCTAATCTTTTTCAGTTTCAGGACATTCAGTTTCAACAGCTGTGTTTGGTAGGTTGTTCCAAATGCGAACAACTGACGGAAAGAAAGAATGGAGGTATACATTTGTTTTTGCATATGGTGTTGTCATTTTTGCACAGTGGCCTCTTGTTTTTCTGTTACTACTAGTTGGTCTTACACAGTCCGTAAATTTAAGGTTAACTTGTTAGAAGAGTGCAGGCAGTATTTAAGCCCATACTCAACATAGAGGGAGATGGGGGCCTGACATTTGGGCAGGATACCGTGGCTTCTTTAATCGAAATTTCTATATTCCATCTTTGGTTATATCAGACGCAGTTTTGATTGGAAAGTATATTTAGATTCGAGCCAAAGATATTGCAACTTCTTTTACTGCGTTTTTGATATTCATTGTAAAAGTGATACAATTCAATAAGTTTTGGTCCAACACACTTTGCAAAATTGATTTTTTTTCTATGAGGCGAGGCAAATGTATACCTAGGCAATGCTAGTTCCATAATGTCAGGAAATTTTCTTCCATAATGTCAAGAGATTTTCTCTGGTGAAGGCATGGAATAGTTTCATTTATTTCTTCCCCATTTGCTTCAATTAGAAATCATTGAACATGAAGATTTGTAAATAAACACTTGACTTCATATTAAGTAATAGAGATTATGTCATAAAGACATTACTACGACAATTGGTGTGATATAGTTTCCTCTTTCATAGAAGAAGTTTGGCCTAAAACATTTCTTAATTTCTAAATTTAAAAAAGTTAAGATTTTTGGCCATGTAAAGAAACAAAAGTTTGAGTAAAATAATCATGGAAGCCATTGAAATGTTGAAGGTAAATGAAAAGGACAGATACATTTCATACAAGGTATAATTCTAAAATGTACCACTACCCAGTACTACAAAAAAAAAAAAAAAAGGAAGTCATATTTTCATTTTTACCTTTGTTGATTTCATTCAGTTCCTGATGTGACTTTGTCATTCTTGATTTTGTTCTCCTATTCACACTCTTGTTACCGGTAAAAGAACCTGGAGTTTGGGTCTTATTATTTTCCTGAATTAAAAAAAACCCAATAACAAATATAAATAAATAAATAAATAAAATCCCCTTTATTTGTCCCAAGGAGATATACTTGTCTTTTGGTTGATTAATGAATAAAGATCTACCTATATATCAAAGGCCTAATATCTTAACAACAAAATAGTGGCAAACTTGTAGATACAAGTCCGAGACACCAGTAACCATGGAAATTGATTAGATGCAGCTACAGCTGAAGACCTGCAATTCCAACGCAACTCTGTTCGAGATCTAACAACATTCTTAACAAACACAAAAATCGTCACTGAGATGAAACCATAAGGCTCATAGAAAGCATGAATGAATGGGATTGAGAAAAAAAAAAAATGACTGCCAATGACTACAACATAGCATTAAAATGTTAAAATGCACATTCATTGAGGAGCAAGAACTTACTTTCACAGAGCTTGAATTAGAATTTGAGTTTCCAAATAGCCTAGAGCTACGTCGTATAGGGGCATTTCTGAGAACATACACATAATATAAAAAAAGAAGTGAGAAACATATTGCATATTATCTAGAATATGCATCTTGAAAAGAAAAAACAATACCTTCCCTATTCTTTTAATTCTATTTTTTTGAAAACATCTTTTTTATTCAATTGCAGAATTTTTTCCCTTTTTATGATGACCAGTTGAATGCTTAAGTGGGAAAAAATGTATGAATATCCTGGAGGATATATATATAAATATATACAACATATGCAGAAAAGTGAAAAAAACCCACCCTGACTCTTGTTCCTTCATTTTCATAGACCAATTCAAAACAGGGGGAGATTTACCACGAGTTTGAGTTCTTCTTTGTACAGGCTGAAAGAGATAGGGAAAAAAATTCCAAAATAATTTTAACAAATATGGTAACTGTTAATAAAAATTGTAAAAACTGTCCTACAATCATTACTGACATTAGCAAAATGCAAAAAAAGTATACCAGAAGCGCTAACTACTGGTCACAAAAAAGCAATACTAATATTGAGAAATGAAATGACAAGTGCATGATAAGGATAACCCTTAATAATCACCCTTTCAACATACCCGAGCTTTAATAGGTGCTTGGACTTCTAAATTCTGGGATTCTAATCGAGCAGGTGAAATAAATGATGGGGTGGCACTTCCAAGAGATGGCGGGAAATTTTCCATTAGAGGTAGACCAAAGCTGACAAAGAGAAGTTAAATAAATCAAATAAAAAAAGTGATGAAATAGTTTAAGTTGTTAAGTGCAATGACTGAGATTTAAGTCAATAAGTAGCACTTTATTGTAATAAATGTCTTGCGTAAAAAGACTTAATGGTCAGCTCATCCTTTCCAATTCGCTAAGGTGTTGTTTTGGGTTTTAATTCAAATCTAAATGCACGTTGGTACATAAACAGTTAGAATGATAAATACCTTGGAGAATTTTGGGCAGAGATGGAAAATGGCTTCATGACTGCAGTGCTTTTCCTCAGGTAAATTGGTTCTGGTGTGTTAGATGGTTTTTGCTGCTGTTTGTTAGGGTGAGGAGCCTTGCTTATATCATGAGGCCAGGGGTGATTCTGATTGTTTTCTGGGGTTTGATTGGTGCAAATATTGCGCGGTGATAAGAGCTGAAAACAAGAGTGGTTGAACAAAATCATGTTATTAGCATCTTGTAAAATTATCGTAATAAATGCACTTCAAATGTTTCTTCTTCCGTTCAAACATTTAAATATATGACCGCCTCTGAAGAAGGAGTGGGCTAACTCTTAGGTATTATTTGTTGGTTAGCCTACATGTCCAAAACAATGACTAGTAATATAGTTATATAAGTTTAATCAAATCAAAAAAAAGAAATAGTTACAATCACTATACAGTCATTATTACCAATCTTTTTAGATTTTCAAATAAAGATTGCAAAAAATAGATAAATAAATAAATAAAACTTTTGCCTGGAAATAGACCCTTTTTATATTTAAGCCTGCAAAATGAAATTTTATTTTTTGTACTGATATTAATTGTTGTGCTATATCCATTTAACACGTCTTTTATAGATTAAAAATTTCTTTTTGCATTCAAGAAGGCAAATCACAGATCATATAGCCGTGGGCCTAACAAGCTATAAAGTGTTTTAAGTGAACGAATGAGTGAGATTGTTGTAGGAATAGATAAGAATATTCATAAGTGATGAAAAGAAGACAATCCATTGTTTTCTCTTGATTACAAATCTAGATCTGGCTGGATATTTGAAAACCCTGAATTGAATTTCTTCCACCTTCTTTATTAAGTGTTCAAGGTCTACATTCAAGAGACACTCGCTACGGTCATCGTAAACAGTTATGGGTCCTTAGTTAGCAATGTATAAAAATATAGAAAATTATCTTAAACGGCAACCTTACATTTATGACTTTTCTGCTCTCAAAGAAAAGAAGAAAGTTATTTATAGGTTTATAGGTTTTCCTGAGCAAATGTACGCATCTGTGCTATTAAATATGTCATTTCCAATCAAATGTGGCATGGTGCATAGAATACGGTAAAGTGCAAGTAAATGTGACAATCCAATGAATCATAAGAATATATTATTCATACTTCCCATTCAAATGTGAACCTAGAGCGTCCAACTGAGAATGTTCGTGCAAGCAAATGCGGCATAGTGCATTCAAATGTGACAGACATTTCTAGTAATATTTTGATCCTTCCACTTTTCACAATGATTTGAAAATAAGCTTATGATTGCAAGAATATAATGACTCAAAGTTTCGTAAAAAATAAAATGCCTTATTCTCATTTAGACAGTAAGGCTGAGTTGCTTTACTTGAAATTGAACTATTGGCACTTTGATTTCCCTCCAAAACCATGAAATACCTAGCCTAGATCTAGACCTAGTCATTGTACCCCTTGTGGCACAGTACCACCAGCGACACAGAGCCACAAAAGCTAATGTAATAATATTACTACTCCTTTTTTGAAAAGCAACCGATTTCAAGAGAAACAAAATTTTTTTCCATGTCTGAACCAAATAATTCACATTAATAAGACTTAATGGGAGAACAAAATTGCAAAAAATCATGATCTGTGTTACTGGATGTACTGTGTCACTAGGGGTAAATATATTCTAGATCTATTGCAACATAACATTGGCAAACAGTCAGTTGAAGCTATCGAACGACCTGGCACATAGAACTATAATATTCCGTCACATCCACACCTATTTATTTATTATCCAGCTTACAAGATTCAAGAAGATATTTAAATGTGAAAATCAAAGGGTATCACCTTGAATTAAGTGAAAGTTTAGTTTAAAACGGATAATTAAAAGAAAACACAAAAATCGTCTGGTTTGTTTTTCGTCCTAATTATTTCTTTCCCTTCATATAACTTAGTCTGTTCTAATATGATGTTGATCCCTGATTTGAAAAAGATAATGTTCACAAAGTAGGCCTAGGCACAGCTAAAAGAAAACGAGGGGGAATTTTTTCCTCTGAGCAGATGTGGCCCATTGAGCATGAGATTGAGAGATTATCCTGTAGAGCAAAAGAGAGGCCTACCATCTTAAGAGCTATTAATGATTTCTAATGAAATAACTAAAAACATCTAAATGAAACATACCTTCATATGACAGAAAATGTAGTGTATAAAATTTCTTAAATGTCGAAGATTTTAATTTGAAGATCTACCTAGATCTAGGTGAATTAAGCTAGAATGATGCTGATTTCACATGATTTATCATTACAGACTTGAAAGTCAATAAATCTAGATTTAAATATACAAAATAAAGGATTAATAGTGGCATATCATATTCACTCTTTGATTATAGAAATGGAACAAACTCTACAGTTTCATTAGCGGTAGAGCTTTATCTGCAATAAAACTCGTCACATTTAAATGCTCTATTTTTACATTGCGTGCTCTAAATTTAAGCTTGAATGAACTATGACGCATTTGAATGCTCTTTGCCCAATTTAATGCACAATGCTGTATTTGATTGCACAGATGCGTACATTTGCTCGAGAAAACCTATAATTTTGACGTTTACTTACAACTAAATTGTTAACACAACACAACATAGCTTACATTTTCTGTAGATGGAATACTGGGTGTGACATTAGATTCACTTCGTTGGTCACTCATTGCAGTTGTGGTCACATCTGAAGTTGGAGGTAATACTATAGGTGTTGACTGGCTAGGTACCTGAAATATTCTCTCTGCCTTAACATTTTCACCTGAAATTAATCACAAAAATAGTTAATGATGCTAAAATCAGTTCCATAATTTTGCACTTTAAAAATTGCTTGAGTAATCATGCTGACATAACAAAACAATTAAGCAATTCTTTTATCAATTCAAAGTATATTTTAAGAAAACGTTTACACAAAAAACCACATGTTTTTATGAAAATCTTAAAGATCAAGTACCCATCAAAAGGCATGACAGATTCCACAGAAAACACAGCATTACCACCAAAAAAAAAAATAAAATGTATCTTTCATTACTGTCATTATTTCTTCTTTTAGACTGATTTTTACATCAAAACACAATTATGCCACATATTATCTGCACAAGCAGTGATATTTTGATATAATTATAAATAGTACCTAAATATGTTATATAATCACAGGCGATATCGGAAATTTGGACTGACGTGACATGACAGGCTGATATAGGTCTAGCTATATCAAAAGATGCTTTTATGTTTGGGGTAATTTTGCTTTAATTATATTGAAGTGCATTTAATAAAAGTTATTCAGTGCAAATTTGGTGTTGATTTTTGCATGGTTTTTGTGTGGGGGTATGTTTTGTTTTTGTCTGTTTCGAGGGTTGTCATGCCGACAAAGCATATTGACCACCGGACCTAATTAAACACTCAAATGGTCTAGCCATTCACTGATTCAACTATTCTGGGAACAGATTTTGTTCTTATTATTTCTTAATTCTTGTCTTTGTCTCTAAGGGGTTATTTCATATTCTTAATGTATTAAATATAATCTATCTGAAACCCCTCTGCCTCATACCCTATTTACTTACAATCAACCATGTTGATTTCGAGGTGATCTCTTTGTATTGTATTAGTGCCATGTAGTGCTTGTTGTTCAATAGATCTATGAAGGGTTGATAACCTGTTTTTATAATTAGATCTAGTGCGTGCACGCGGGGAATACTCCAGCCAATAATAGCACTACAAGTTCAGGATGGGTGAGCTCTTGAAAGACTTAATTAATTTCGATTTCTTTTTAGAGATTCGAATTTTGATTGGGTCGAAGATTGCTTTCTCCTTCTTGGGCGAGGCGAATCGGAGGCAGGTTCGTCCCCCTATGCATCACTAGATTTTTTAAATCTTTTTTTTTTCCCCCCTTTCTCTCCTTTTATAGATTCTTGTCTTTGTCTCAAGTTTTTTTTTTCTTCATATTCTTAATGTATTGAATTATTATTATATTATTATTGTTATCATTATCATTATTATTATTGTTATTGTTGTTATTGTTATTTTATCCATTATTTATAAATGAGGAGATCCGGACGTATTTAAAGGCCTTCAATTATATTCTACTTCAACAATTCTCTTTTAAGTTCCTTAACAGTTAAATGGTTTTTGTTGGGGGTTTATTCTTGATAGCTTAAAAGAACACAAAAAGCCACGTGTTTAATTTGATGGTATAGACATTTCTTCCATTCTTAGTGCCTTTGATTTCGGCCATGATGTCCCTGTTTCCAAAGCTGTTTCTGATCTCACTCCGCATAGATAAATGTAGATCTATTGTTTCCTTTGTGCCAATCAAATTATCTGTCCTGTCGTTCATCATCTCGGCGCCATCTCTATTCGCATCTGCCATCCTTTCAATTCTTCCACGCCATTATCTCATATCATTTTTCGTTTGTTGTTGTTTTTTTTTCGGGGTTTTTTTCCCCATCCATCTTTTCTATTCTGTTCAATTCTCCTTTTGTCATATAGGCCTAGCATTATGTGCTGGGTTTTTCCATATTGTTTAATTACGCTCATTCCATCTCCTCTCCCGCTCCGACCCTCACCCCCTTTCTCCAGGGTCACACAAACGTTTATAATATACACACAGACAGACGGACACGTACACACACACATGCACATGTAAACACATGCTCATGCACCTTTGCTCATATATGATGCGCACATATTTCACTTGCCACTTCTCATTTTTTACAATGTATTTATATTCAGTTAAGATTTCCTCTCGAATTCAATTACATGTAGATATATCTAGATCTACATGAATGTATTGCCGTCTTTCTTATTCTTTACACGACTCTCTCTCTCTCTCTCTCTCTCTCTCTCTCTCTCTCTCTCTCTCTCTCTCTCTCTCTCTCTCTCTCTCTCTCTCCATTTATTTATTAGTGATATTAATTGAATGTATGTCACCAAATAAAGATAATCCTTTGGCCATCATAACTCCGCTTTATTTGAAAACAACAACAACAACAACAACAAACAAACAACAACAACAGCAACAAACAAACAAACCAATCTTGACATTTTCCATGATCATTAACATCCGCCAACTGTAATGAAAATGGATCACCGCCCATGGTGGAATAATTCAGTGTCACCGCACCAAGGGAATTCCCCAAAAAGTTTTTTCAAAGACATGTTAGACGACGCGATGTCTTGTCTTGACATTTTATTCAAAGATGCCAGCAAAAAGGAGCGTAGCAGGCGTTTAATATTAGCCATCTAGGGTCTCTCAAACTTAATGTCAATATTTGCATACACAACGGGAGTTAGTGGCGCCCTTTTTTCTCATCCCATTCATTACCAATCCTATGTGGTCCACGACAAAGATACAATATCATACAGATTATTCACTTCATTCTTTTCGTAAAGGGGCTGCCATTACGGTTAAATCAGATTCGAAGCATAGCCTATACGCGTCTTGCCTCTGTTATTATTTGTCTTTGTTTAGGGCTAATTGAGCAGTGTCTTCTTTTGACCTCATGTTGATAATTTAATATTCATGATCTACCCATTTGACATAGATTTTTACGGTAGCTTAAGTTTTAAGAACTTCCCTTGTCGTGACGCTCAATTCAACAGTCGTCTCCCTTCCCTTGTAATCCGCGATAGAAGAAGTTCGTCCTTAGTCTATTGCATTACAATCCCAGCGCATATTGTCATCTTATCATATCATACCAGTGATAGGAACTGGTGCCATTAAATGCCCTTTACTTAAACAATCCAGAGACATACTATATAACTAAATTAATTGCGAAGAACTTATCTATTACGATGAGATTATAACATTAAGTGAACTAAAAGAGCATTGTTAATAAGGACAAGAACATTCATAATTCAATTTTAACAATAAGTTAAAAGTATCAATTACTTAATATGTATCATAAACAAACATACCGTCATTGAGCACCCTATCTACAACATTTTTGAAAGCATTAATACTTTCTGGGCATAATTTAGTTTTAAATGTCAAACTATTACAAATATTTACAATTCTAAAAATGAAAGAATTATGAATCACATAATTTTATCTTTATCTGATAATATATCTGTCTTCTCTGAAAGTTGTACGGTAATATTTAAAGAATATATTATGGACAACGTTGTAATTCCATGAACAAGCTTTTATAATTGAATAAAGTCTCCCTTCTTGCTCCTGTATTTAAGAGAAAGGAGTCTTACATATTGTAAGCTTTCCTCGTATGACATAATACATAGAGTTACTGGTAATAATTTGGTTGCACTTCGCTGAACTGCTATCCTGCTACCCTGCTACCCCGCTATCCTGCTATCCTGCTATCCCGCTATCTTGCTATCCTGCTATCCCGCTATCCTGCTATCGTGCTATCGTGCTATCCTACTATCCTGCTATCCTGCTATCCTGCTATCCCGCTATGCAGCTATCCTGCTATCCTGCTATCCTGCTTCATCTTTGATAATACGTCCCCCTTTTTAACCCTTTCACTTTCACCTCTCCATTCTTCACATGACTTTGATTAAATCCTATTGCTGATTATACCTTCCACTCTTCCACCAAACGAAGTGTGTTTGACATCCAAGCTGTATTTCTCTTGTGACATTTATTATACTTCCACAATATTAATTATATCAAAGAACATTTTCATCTACTCTTTAAATTATTTCATGTCTTGACCATCGATTTTAAAATATACTACTAACTAAGGCCCCTCTTCCGACCAAATAAAATTTATTATTATTATTATTATTATTATTATTATTATTATTATTATTATTATTATTATTATTATTATTATT
>JASKDV010186000.1:0-12022 GCA_032466395.1 Aegires albopunctatus
TAATGCAGATAGAAAGACTCTCTCTCTCTCTCTCACACTCTCTCTCTCTCTCTCTCTCTCTCTTTCTGTCTCACGTTGAAAGGCACTTATTCATGATTTCATGATGGCTCAAGGAAATAAAATTCATTTAAAATTGTATTGCAAAGTTTTAAGCTGTTGAGTGCCATCGATTTTGCTGGTAGTATGCCAGGTATGCATATTAAATGCGTGAAAATATTGATAATTTACCGATTGTCACATTATTATTTTTTTTTAATTTAAACGAGGGCTTTTTATGAAATGCATTTCATATTTCTCAGAGGTTGTTAATAAGTACTTAGTAAACAGTGATGACAAATGTGGTCCCTTTTCTAGAATTGTTACCTCAATATGTCCTCATTATGTGTTATATAGGAGAGCAAAATAATATGTGCACAATATTTAAGCTCCCTATACACGCCTCTTTTAGAAATACAATTAGAAAGATTGCTACACTCTCATCACATTAAAACACCAGAGATTATTAGAATTGGCTGCTGATGCAATTTATCATGGCACAGAGTAGCTTATCTCACAGTACACAGCAAAATATTGTAAATATACAGTGCTTGCTTGAAAGAAATCGCTGACACCCAAAAGCAGCTTGGCTACTTCCAGAGGCACCTGATTTTCACATTGACAAGACCCTTATATGCGCAAGATGTTAAGAAAATAGGTTATCAAAATTAAATATAACATAGCATAAAAAAAACTCACTGCTAGACCCAATTGTTACACAAAGAATTAGGCACCAAGTATATCATGGTAGATTATTTGTTGGCAATCATTGTCAAATGCACTAGGTGTCCATTAGTCACAGATGAGGCTTATAAAATTGAAAGATTTTCAATACGCTCAATATAGTTCAGGTCTCTCTTTAATTTTTTTCTTCATTTTTTAAGAGGAGCAAGAGCAGGATGCTATGATGGAAAGATTGAAAAAAGAACGTGAAATGAGGAAGAAAAAAGAAGAGCAAGACAGTCTAACATTAGAGGAGACAAAAGAACAGGTTTGTTTAGTCATAATGCTAACATGGCTCCTAAAGAAACTACAATCTTAGGTCATGTTTTTTTCTCATGACAATTCCTTCTCCTTCAATCATGCATGACTTACTAAACTACAAATTCTGCCTAAAAAGCTGACAGATTGTTAGGGTAGGTAAGAAAATAAATGATGTAACGTACTGGCTGGACTCAGAATGGACATAAAAACTATATATAGGTTTAACTTAGCATAATATAACTAAGCAGGGTGCAGTCACTTGACATGAACATAAGATAAGACTAACTTTATTGATCAATAAGGAAATTACAATGTATTCATCTGCTCAGATACAATAATTATAACAGGGCTGTAAAGTCTTGAAAAAGTATTGAAAATCGCCTCTTTTTAAAGAATCTGCTGCTAAGTCTCAAAAAAGTCTTGTATTTGTCCAGCTTCATGGCCGTGGCTTGGTCCATTAACTCTCTGTGCCCAAGCGGCCGCAGAGTATGATTTTGACAAAATAAAGGAATTACCGGTAGTCATGGTAATTGGTAATCATAGAAAACATGGTTTAAAATACTCAATCAAAGCCTGAAGGAAACTAAAAGTGCAAAATACTTTGGATACTTAGTTACAATAGATAATGAATTAAGATGGAAAGACCAAATTAAAGCAATTAACGATCAAATTGGTATCCCCATAAATGAACTAAACAAAAGTAATAGGAGAACTAGGAACTCAGATAGTCAGACATTTAACATCCCTGTCTCTCAAAATGATTACCACAGACATTCTTTCTTCCCTAGCACTGCTAAATTGTGGAATAAATTGAATCTTAATATTAGAAGTAGCGAACGTGTTGATAAATTTAAACATAAGCTACAATATGAAATACTTAAATCTTCATATAGGTCTTATTAGTCTTCTTTTCTTATTTTTTTTTGGCATATTGACAGTAAGTCAGTTTATTTGAAGAAGAGGATATATAGCAAATAAAAGAAGTTATATTATATATAACTTTTTATAGCCAATGGCAAGAATGAATTGAAGAATCTGGTTTTTACATGATCATGGCTTGCCATTTACCTTGACTAAAAAGGGATCACATCATGTGCCATTGTTTAATACATTGTTATGTAATTTAACGTTCCCCCCCCACAAGGTCAGGGATGAGTAACTAAGTAATGACTTTCATCTTGTTTTGAACTTGTCTATAGTTCGTTTCATAATTGTCTGTCACAGAAAAAGCGCTGCATCTCTCTATCTGTCTTTTGGATTTCGATGAAATTTTGGAAGTGTGCTGGAATTGTTCATAACATTAAGGCATAAAATTTTCAACTTTGAAAGTTGCATATTTTGGATTTTTTCCTCTTTATGTTATATATATATGTTGCGACTTTTCATGACTACAGTATTACAATAATATGAATTTTTACCATAAAATTTTACACATCACGTTTCGGTTTTCCTCGGTTTTCGTTGCTATTTGCCTAGTAATCTATTTTTGAAAACCTTTTTACAGATACTTACATTGCAAAAGAAACTTGACATGTTGAAGGCGCAGAAACATGAGTTCTTCTCGCAGCTGAAAAAAGTGCTCAACCAGGAAGAGGAAACTAGAAAGAGGGCTCAGCTAAAGGAGCAAAGGTTAGCAATATGATAATTAATATATCTAAATATCTCTTGATCAATGAAGATAACGGCATCCTGACATTCAGTCTTTTAAAGCCTTTTTTAGTTTTTGATTTGAAATAGGTAAATTATGCTTAGTCTTCAAAATTTGTAAAAAAATATATGATCTTTTATCAACAAAACTGGAAAAAACGCATTTGTAAATTGTTACAATGTTTTGCTGCAATGACCTCCATGTTTGTTTCTTTTCTCAATTTTCACAACTCAAGTCCAATTTTAACGCTTTACATGCCCTATCATAGTAAATAAATGACAATAACCCTGTTCTCCCCTCCAACAACATTTTCAGAAGTAAAAATACACACACACAATACATACATACATTACAACAGCGTGCAAACTTCAATGCACAAACACATACACAAACACCCTTTTTCTCTCTTTCTATTTCACCTTTTCTCTCTCTTTGAAAGGCACACAAACACAATACCGTACATCATTATACTAGTGTTGCTACAACTTTCACAATGATCCAAGAAAATAAGAAAACAATGATTGTATATTTTATGCTGGTGAATGCCTTACAATAATAGTTTGCTAATTACACAGCAATAGGGTTCAGAAGAGAGAATACTTCATAATTTTGTTTGTTTGTTCATTTTGTGCCTAAATATTGTCATGGGACTCAAAACTAATCATATTTTGATAAATAAAATGAATTTTGGGAGTTTTTTTCCAAACACATTTTACTCCTTCATGCAGTTTGTCAAGTTATTTCATGTCTGATCTTAGAAAAGATTAATTAGGTCACAAGAAAATAATTTTTAAAAAATTCATCAAATACTCAATTCAATAAAAAAAAACCCCAAAAAACCCCATATAGTAGGCCTATGTCTAGGGCCATATGATATATAGCTGTCTTGGAGCATCTAGTTATGAAAATAAGTTAATTTTAAGTTGAAATAAGAAAAACCCATGGTATGAGAAAGTTATTCAATCTGCTTTTCTTCTACTATGAAACCGTTCTTCCGACCACTAGTGTTTCATGGTCTTAATTAGTGTTTGTATCATGTCATTGTGATTTTGTTTTATTTTGTCTTGTACTTTTGATGATGACCATGTATAAAGTAAACGAGTGGCAAGGAATATAAACCCAATCACTGTTGGTCAATGTTGAGGCTTTGACCAATCATCTCTGCTCATGAGAAGAGTGTTTTTAAATTCAGTTACAGTAAGATTATTGTCACTATAGCATGCATGTAGAGTTAGTATGGTTTCATGTTCTGAATTAAAAAAACAACAACTTTGCTTTTACTACATTGCCCAGTGAAATGACAATATCACAGTCAGCATACCAATTTCCTCACCTGCCCCCAACCCAACAGATGACCTTTCATGGGAGACCTTCTCTGTATAAAGCTGCTGTTCCAGCAGCCCTCGGACCCATCATGCAGGTGAGTCAGTTTTATCAAGAAAATAAATGAAAAATGTCACTTACTTATTGGATTTGAACCCATTGAAGACCAGTAAATATGAAATAGACCAATGGTTCATTTTCAAACCTCTGAATACAATTCAATTATTTTTATTAATCTCTGGAGAGCAATTGTTAAAAGCAAAAGGTTAGTAATTGTGTTTTGTACAATATAAAGTCTCATGACATCAATAATGATCAATAGAATCATATAGATAATAGGTAGGTTAAAGTACTGATAGAAATACTTGTAGTAGCAATTAACTATTTGATAATGATGGCAATGACAACAATGAAGACGGCAACAACAGCGATAAATAGCAAAACATTGTTGTAAGAATGTAAAATCACTTTTCGTAATTTTTGAATATGTTATGATGTAACTTTACATGTAGTTTAACATAACCTTGTAGTTAATATTAGTTCTGTATTGCATTTTTCGGTTTTGTTTGCATGTTTTTGACAACAGTGCTATAAGAATGGGGTTGTATTTGTAATTTTCGACAAAAATCTGTTCCAATCTGTTGATCTAACCATCCAAATCCAATCAGACTCATTCCATGATAATAAGCCAAACACGTCATTGGTCTACAGGATTTATCGGATTTAATATGCTTATTTCACACAAATAATTTTACACTGAAAATAAAGGACAGATATAATAATAATAATAATAATAATAATAAAAATAAAATAATAATAAAAATCTGCTCAATGGCGCTTTACAATTTAAGATCAATACCACAAGCAACAAAATAAAATACTTAACAAGATTTAAAGTCAAGTGGGAAAGTACAATTTGCAGATTTACAAATTATATGTATGACAAAAAAGTTATCTCTTGAGCCTTTTCTTAAAAGTATTTTGGTTAAGACTAATGTTACTCCGAAGTCAAGGAGCTGAGCTACTAAAAGTCTTATCATTAAAATTATGACTTTTTTTTTGCATTTATTAGTTGTAAAGGTCTTGATTACAGAATGATGACAACAATGTTAGAAAAAGTACTGCCTAAGTGACTCTAAGACCTTGGTAAACATATGAAATGGAAGAGGGTTTAGCATTTTGTATTCAGTTGTAAATCAAGTATACTCAGCCTTGGTACTCAACGGTTGTTAGCACTAGCCCAAGTTATTTTGAATAAGGTTTTCAATGAGTTAATGGTGTTTAATTGAGAAAAAAAATAATTATGTAACAGTTGAAGTGTGTTTAATTATTGACGTATCAGATGCACCCCAAGGCTGTGTCCTCTCCCTAGTCTTCTTTACCATATATACAGATAATTGTAGAAGTACCAATCCATTGCCTCAGTTATAGAATTGTGGATGATACTTCCATTCAGGGATTTATTTATGAGGGAGACAAAAGAATATACTCTGAAGAAAAAGAAAATTTTGTATAATTTTAATAGCTAAATGTCCAAAAAACAAAGGAAATAGTGATTTGAGTTCAGAAACAAGAAAAGTGATCCCTCTTCAGTAACCATCAAAGGAGAAATACAGTCAAACATGTCCATAACGGTCACTTAAGATCACAGAGAAAAGTGGCTGTGATAGACAGGTGACCGCTATTAAGAGAGGCTGAGGTACGATGGGCAAAACTGAGATCCCAACAATGTGCATCGATTGGGATATTATTTATACCTTCTGTGGTCTAAAGGTTAGGTTATTGCTGATTCTATTGTTGTTGTGTTTATTTCATTTCATTTTATTAGCATTATTCTTTTATTGTTATTGGTACCATTCATCAACACACCACAGATGCGTGCATATTGATGTGAAAAAAATTGTTGTAAAGTAAACTCTGCCCCGCTTCATTGTGTAGCATTGACCAATGACCACCCACCTTAAAACGAATGTGTCTAGCCCGCCGATAAGCAGTGGTCACATAATGACCACGGACTTCTCCTTCTATTGTTCAGCAGACCAGGTTGAGTGAACCGACTTAATCGCATGCAAAGGCTATCTTTGCAGGGAAGGCTTCACCTTGCCGAGTCTAGACACATGTGTCGTCTTCGCAGATAACATCCAGTATTGTCTAGCCACGTCATAAGCATGATTGATCAATGCTATCTCTCTATTGCACACATTTATTGAGTGTTGGAGGCGAAAAACTATCGAGAAGGACGACTATGTTAGAAAACTCTGCAGAAGTGACAGCTATGAACAGGTTAGGAGACCGCATTGCATCAAAAAATTACTGACCGTGACTGTTTTGGACAGGTGACCGCTATGAACAGGTTAAAAATATAAGAAAAATGCAAGGGTGTCACAGACCATTGACTGTTAGTACAGGTGGCCGTTATGAAGAGGTGACCATTAAAAGGCAGGTGGGACTGTAGTAGAAAGAATGGAAAAATATAAATACCTAGGAGTCATTGTAATGTAATGGTCAAAGAGACATAACTCTTAATTGTAATATTAAGTTTTATTCCCGCTCTCCACAACCAAGGGTAATCACTCTCGCAGTCATTCAACTTATTTTAACAATTAAGAGTTATGTCTCTTTGACCATTACATTACAGTCATCATAGATGAACATTTATATTGGACAGATTATGTTGGTACTGTTTTATCCAAAGCCAATAAAAACGTCTATTCTGAGAGAAAACTTCACTTCTATAGACTAGATAAGACCATGATTGAGAATATTTTTACCTTTTGCCTAACTATAAGGAGATGAAACTAAAATAAAAGACGAGGAAAGAATGGATAAACTAATCAGTAAAGCCTCCCATTTCACCAATAACATGACCATATTAACAAACTCATCACATCAAGTAAAGTTAACACAAAGTTTTTTTTGTTTTTTGTTTTTGTTTTTTTTGTTTTTACATAATTTCATTTTATATGATTTTTTTCTTCATTGTTTTCTCTCTTTCCGTCACATCTCAGCCTGGTATTAAGAGACAAAGAAGTCCCAGTCCAACGCCACCTTCATCATCGTCTTCATTCCAGACTTATCATAGTGAATCAAAGTACCCACATACATCAGAAAAATACTCGCATGCAGAGCCCAAGTACTCCTCTCATGGGGACACTAAGTTTGCTCATGCAGATCCTAAATACTTAGCATCATATGCCTCGGGAGCAAAATCTGCCGGACCTCCTACTCATCTCCATGGAGGACAGCATACTCAACCTGCCGACTATAGTAAGGAAAGAAGTTACCAGTATTTCCTTTATATTTTTATGTTCCATAGGTGCATGATCAACGTTAAAATGATATCTTCTTGAATGATCTTATGGAGGGTGTAACTGAGTGGTTTTACAGTTCTAGACCTTCTTTTTCTTTTTCTTGCCTGTCCTGCAGCCTGCTGGGTTGCCATAATGAATGCCACATCTTCATGTTTTCCAGTCCATTGCACTTTCTTCCTCCAGGTCTAATTCCTTCATATCACTATTGACTATCTATTCATCTTGTTTTAGGGCGTCCTCTACCTCTTTTTCCATCTATCACCATTTCCAGTACTCTCCTACCCACATGCTCCTCATCTCATCTTTTGATTTGTCCATACCATCATAATCTATTCTCTCTTGCTTTTATTGAGATATTTTCTAATTCTACTACACGGCGCTGCATTCCCATAGTAAAACGTTATGTCTTGAATGAAACCACCTGAGCCCAGAAATCAGCCACGCCCCTCGAGTTGAGTCAATGGCGGTCAGCTGCATCTTCGAGATAACTGATTGCATTGGCGGAGTTTAATGGAAAAATTGCTCTCATTCACCCCTTTCTCTTGCTGCTTGGCGCCTATTTTAAAATCAGTTTGGTATTCTAGTGATTAACATCGAATCTTGTATTCTGCGCAAATTCCATCTTTCTATCTTTTGTGGTTTTTGAGTTATTTTTATTTCAAATGTGCGTGAGGATTTTTTCATTTTTTCCTATTGTTTGTGAATGAATAACTAATTACATAAAAACGGCCCATCCATCCGTCTTCTTTCGTAGTTCCTATTATAGTCCGACCCTGGATTGTTATTTTGTGTAAATATTATACTCCATTCCACAGTAGTTTCAGAGAAATATCGATTTTTCGGAATCTTATATTGTAATGAAGTCACGGCTCGTAACGGAAATGCCAAATAACTCTGATTCTTAAACTCTTCCTCCAAATAGCAAATCTTGAAAAGCCAAATTCACGGAAAATACTGCAACAATTGCCATGGAAGCTATTAAAGATAGCCACACAAATTAAGAAATCTTTTTAGAAGAACTTGTGTTCTATGAAATCGAGCCGCTCATGGCCCATACATGGAGAGGCAAATCTGTGAAAATCTTCCTTAATGGGTTTTTTGACTTCTTATGTAAAGTCAATGGCTTGTCTGGTCCTCAAGGCACCTATCCATGTATATTGTGTGTTATGCCTAGACGGAATATGGATGCGACAATGCCCCCCTGTCAACACTGCACTCTTTAACAATTACATGAAGACCACAAAGCATCCATTACACTCAAAAAAGGGGACAAAAAATTTGCTGCACAACATATGAACTCCCTACACCCACCTCTACTAGAAATACAATTAGATAGAGTGTCATCCCCATACCTGCACATACTTTTAGGAATCACATTAAAACACCACAGATTAGTATAATAGGCTGCTGATGCAATTGATCAAATGATTGCTGCGCAACCAACAGCCTATCTCACAGAACACAGACAATTACTGAGAACGTATGGTGCCAACCAGTGTGGTGAGTGGAGCTGCTTGAGTTTCTCATGTTCGAATTGTGCTAACCACTAGGCCATTGACGCCCCCACTAATCTTTTGGTTGAAAAATCTATGCATTGATCCATATTTAATTCAAGCTAAAATTTCCTGCTGCTTCAAATTAATATCAGTTTAGTCCATGGCATCCTGCTATTTGATTTACGATTTGTTTCTTCATTTTCAGAGAATCCAACTTACCAGCAGTCAAGTGCAAGTCACCTTTATAATACTAATCAGTCATTCCAGCCACAAGCTGCTTCTGCTGGTTCCTACTCTGGTACCCAGGCCACGTCCTCTAAATTTACAGGGCCTAGCCAGTCAGCTTTTACATCCTACCAGGGGCATTATGCGCAATCACATCCCCAGAAAGCTCTGGCAGAACAGTTTCCTGCAGCTTTCTCCATTCAGCGCATGCAGCAGCCTGGTAAGAAAGCATAATTTAGATTTTTCTAATTCTCTATAACCCTTTGAACCCTGAACTCCTGAAGCCTACCATGACCTTAGCTCCTGAGAGAGATGTGGCTGAGAAGTCACTGAACATGCACAGTCAGCTATAAACTCACAATACAACCACATAATCCTGGAATTTCACACAGCGAGTAGCTGGTTTTGTATAACGATGAATTTTCACCAATTTGAGGGGTTAATTCCACCATCAAAGAGCAATCACCAGTCTTTGTTTGACCATTGCCTGGAAAGATCTAGTCACAGAAAAGAATAGCCACGCTGTTCAGGTAAAAGAAAAAATCTTCAATCAATTACTATGCTTAAAATTTAAAACCAGCCTTAATGAAATGAAAATCTTTGTGGGACTGTGTCAAGCTTAAGTTTCTGACCATTTGGACATTTCTTCATGTCATGAATGAACAACTGAGACTTCTCTGGTCCAGCCCGTAGGTGTGACACAGACAGACAGACAAACGCTCTCTTTTATTATATGTATCGGAAGTTGTGATCTAAATGATCAGATGACACATCTCACCGCACCAGGCATTACTATCACTTCTGATCAAAGATCATTTAATTCCTAATTGGTAATGCGACACTTCAAGCTAGTAGAGTGAGAAAAGTACATTCAGACACTTTGTGAACAAAATTGCTCTATCCCTTATTGGAGATTACCATACTACCGTAGTGAGAAGAGATTCTCACAGAGAAGTCCCGCAGCAGCTTAAGAATGTTGGTATACATTAGCCTGAACCCAGCGTGTGCAGCCTATGCATTTTAGTTCCTTGCGCCAATGCCATTATCTCGCCGGGTCAAACTGGTCAGCTACCTGTCGGGAGCTCCTGTGGCGGCCAGCACTAATTATCATTGTATAGGGTTAATGATTGTGCTATTAGCGATGTCCCGGTTGAGCACCAACGGTTCAGATTATCATGTACACTGAGTCAAGAAATCATAATTTTATTACACCTCACTCCCATTGATTATATTAACTAATCCTCCGATTATCAATAAGGTCATAAAAGCTATTGCCATCCTTCTTTTTTATTTCAAAATTATGATTTCTTGACTCAGTGTACATGATAATTATATCTTAAAAACGTGATATAGTATTTAAAAATGAATTTCATATAACTGAAGTACATATATCATGCAATCCACTTGCAAAAATTGGTATCCGGATAAAATGTTGTCCATTCATAAAACATTGTTAAAAGAAGTTGACTTGCTTTTATGGGGGATAAAAAGTTTTCATCAGCCGTTCACTCAAACAATGAGTCATTCCCACGGTTTGTATTCGGAAATCACCGATGGGTTTGAAATCGTGGTGATTTGTAGATTATTTCAAGATGAATGTCCATACAAGGTAAGGCAAAGAAAAAAATTATCCGGATGTAATATTATGAACTCTGATTCAATAACTATTATAGAATTAAATGAAATAAAAATTAATTTACTCTTACGTCACATTTTTGAGAAAATTGAATTTGAAATATACACAGCAAATTTGAAAATATCCAAAAAACGATAGTACTTTCAAGCTCAATATTACAGAAACGAATACTCACACCTATGGAATCAGGCATGTTCTAAGGCCCACACTCACTGTCATGAAACGTATCAACAGGGATAATTCAAAGTTTCACCAGTTTGAAAGTCACATTACATTACCTCCATTATCCCACCTTTTCTTATAATAATAAGAGCCCCCCAAGATCTAAATGGTTTCTGTCCTCAGAAGAATCCTCTATATCCTCTTGTTTTTAAATTGCTACCAGGGTATTCTACATCTTTAACCAAGGCAGATAGTTTTGCTTATTTACGTGGTTGCAAACCTAGCTCTGATATTGATGATTGCGGTGGATCAGCTGATCGTTTCATGATTTCAAATAATGACCAAAAAAAGTTTCAAAAACAGTTTCAAGGATACTGCTTTACTTCAAATTTGTCAACAGAGGCTAAATGACTTCCTTTTTCAAAACCACACTAAATAATTTACTTAATTCTCAATGGATCTGAATAGAACTGTATAAATGGGAAGGGGTGCTACTTATCCCTCTGAAGAAGGATCTTGGAGCACAGGAAGGTTGGGGCCATCCGACTCTAGCAGGATCTCGGGTTCAAAGGATTAAATAAGTAAACTGACAAACTTAAATTGGGTATAGAAGTCTTCACCTAAGAATCCACTTAAGAACCCGGTTTGCCTAAGAACTCATACTTCGTCGAGACGGTTTTTCCCTATATAAATTATCCTTTGGTAACCCTATGGTTTCACAAACTCCATCTAAGAACATGTTAGATGGGGCAAAGCAAAGAAAATTAATTACAAACACCGCCAAGAGATAAATCTTTGGATTTTTTTATTTTCGTTTGAAAGGACTTGTGAGAATAATCTTATGTCACCCCAATTTTTCATTTTTCAAGGATACGCTGGACTTCAGCTTCCTCAGGGCATTGAGCATGCTAGTCAAAAGCAGTCAAGCTTTGTTGAAGACAAGTATAAGCTAGGACAAGTAAGTGATTAATGAGAAGTTTAAGTTTATCATACAAATTCAGCTAGCACTTTTTCAGTGGATGACACTGTTATATACATATTAATGCATTGCAATATTATTGTCATAATTATCATCATTATCATTATAGTCATTATCATCATTGTTGATATTATTATCATCATTGTTGATATTATTATTATTATTGTTATTATTATTATTATTATTATTATTATTATTATTATTATTATTATTATTATTATT
>JASKDV010186011.1:0-12017 GCA_032466395.1 Aegires albopunctatus
TAATAATAATAATAATAATAATAATAATAATAATAATAATAATAATAATAATAATAATAATAATAATAATAATCTATTATTAATTGGCGGTTGACAAAACCGAGGACCTACTAACCGAGCATTTCCACACCCCCCTAGACATACAAAAATTGGCACAGAATTGTAAAAACCATTGGAAACTGAAGTGGTAATAATATTTTAACGACAAGTGCAATATTTGTAGCATAAAGAGCAAAAAAGTGTTAATGCATTTATGACGAGAAACAAGTTTAACTGCGAATGGCTACCTGTACCATGCGTTCCATTTATGACAAGGTCTACGCCCCTAGATTGACTTACAATCTAGATTCTATTCTTTATTTCTTCTCACTTATTTTACAAGCGATGTTATTAGAAGCTAGATCTAGATCAAGAAAGAAATAGATCTAGATCACTCTATCATTTAATTATTAGCAAGCAAGTGTACGACCAGAAACATTTTTGGGTTGAAAAGGCTTCAATCTATAAAAATTAGATTTTAGGAGTAGGGCTAAGATTAGGTCCTAAAAACCCGAGCAAAGCCGGGAATACCAGCTAGTAATGATAATAACACATTTCTATAGCGCATTTTACATAAGTCTCAAGGCGCTTCATAATCACTGCGCAAACTAGACATTAATAATATAAATATAATAGTACATAAATAATTATAACATACATCATTAGTGAAAAATACTAAATTTAGAGGAAAAAGAGAATACATACTAAATACAAAGTACATGACTAATTTAGACTAGGTAATACAGATAACAAGGCTAAGTCACAGATTAATCTAAATATTAAAAAAATAAAACTAGTGGAAACCCCGCGGTAACGCAGGAACGAATTTTGCGTCGTTGATTCTAATACTTTATTTAAACAATACACACTATCAATGGATGAAGGCAGATGTGTTAACCATATTGACGGTAAAACATGGCATAGATCTATACAATTGCAGCGTAGTTGATGTATAAGTGTAAACCAGTGTAACTCAGAATCGATTCCATTTTATGTGAATGTTTTAGTCTCGACATGAATAAAACAGACCTTATTTTCTCTTGAAATCGGTCGCTTTCAAATCAAGAGTTGTATTTATTGCCTTAGATTTTGTAATTGTGCATCAATGAGGATGTTGTGCCACTGGGCTTACATTAACAAAATAGATCTAGATCTATACAATGCATCTCTAAGTCTAGGTGGAGATTCACTTATATGTAGACGTTAAATATTATGAATTATGAAAATGAAATGGAGCCAAATGAAAATGATAGATTTAGGAATCTAGTCTAGATATAAGCTAGATCTAGATTTATATACCGGACATGTATATTATAGATCTAGAAAGATCTATTTTTCTATCTAGATCTAGATTTAGTTGGGGGATCTTATCTGTGTATATCGAACCAAGGCTGAGGAATCTTTGGATTGAAGAATTGAGATCCAGATCTAGTATTATATCTAGACTAGATCTATATCTAGTTCTAGATCTGCAAGATTCGGTGGAAATTTTCTAAGTCTTGACTTTACAAATGACATGTGTCCATCATGCAATGTCATCCTAAAAATGTACTTCATTTAATCAATCTGAGATCTAGAAGTTTTTCTTACAGCCTAAGTTTAAAGATGATCCCCGGGAAAAGGTTTGAGAACGGAATCCTTTGAGAATAGGAGGACCATCTATTTATATATATATGGGGAGGACAATGGAGCTATAAATAGGATCATAAGGAGGCCTTATTGTATGATATCAAATTTTTAAAAAGCTTGTTTGAATAAATTCAGTTCCAAAACACATTGATTTTGATAAATAACAATAATTTACCATATATTTATCCACCAAATACATTTCAATATATTTTTTTAGATCCACCAGTCAATCTCTGCGCTTTGGCCAACATTTAATTGAGCCAAAGAAGCACATTAATCTCCCTTTCGCTATATTTATTTCAAGATAAATGTGTTTCCAAATTTTGAAATTTGTAACATTCCATGGGCCCCGTTAATGGGCCCCCGATGACATATTGATGATGAGCAATGCCTTCTGTTCTTGCTTTCTCTAACACGTCATTGATTGCCGAAAGTAGAATAGATTTAATGAACCATGTCGGCAATTGGTTCAAAGCAGTAAGCATAATTCATATTACTCCTGCCTTTTTTATTTTTCATAATTCAGATTTTGTTCGGCCACAGTTTAGAGAGAAATTGATAGCATTAGGCACGGAAAGGCCAAATATCTCCATTCAATTTATTACACAGAAGATAATGGACAAATCTCCTGCAGAGTTCAACATCTCTGTATCATAATTGGAGTTACAGATTTGTTGCACTCATCAGGCTAAATGTTCATACATGAGGCAATGTTTGCCCTTATAATGAAAAGTATCAAATACTACCACAACATGAAAGCAGCACATAATCTAAAACAAATGGTAGCCCTGGTAATTGCCGGGATATCCCAAAGTCTCTTTGCCATCATTATTTTAGGTCTATGTCAAGTCGTGTCACAGTAACAAGATGAAGATCAATATCAAATAATCTTGAACAAAATGACATATCATAGACGGAATTATAATTTGTGGTCTTTGTATTTGTGTATTGTACCTTCCCTCTCATCTGCCCCGAGAAATGATACATAAATAAACGAATAAATAAGTATGTCAAACGATCAATAGATAAACAAAGAATAAACAGATAATCATATAAGTCCTTAAATGTATTAAAAATTATTAAATAGATATTCACAAAATGATGAAAATTACAAATGAAATATAATGAAAAATAAGGGCAAACGATCTTTAGAAAGACTGGTCCCAAACAGGGAAGAGCGAAAGATCTTGGTTCCTGCTCCATAAGTCAATTTGGTCAGTAAGAAACACAGCAAAGGTGACAAAACAAAATGGCGACCTTTAAAATTACCGGAGCGTTCCGGCGTAAAGACGTAGTATAGTAGGACATATCGAATACACGATAACGCCAATAATTTCTGAAACCTGTCGAAATGGAAATTACAACTTTATGATTGGCTCGTATCCTCTGTCATCAAGCCAGGACGAAATGGATAGCAACAAACGTCCATTGATACACTTCCCTTAACATTGCTGCCGATTGCATCTAAAACACAGTATATTCTTACTCAATAAATATGCCGCGTTTTGGATGCAAACGGCAGTGTGGTTCACCAGGCTCAGGCAGTGTGGTTCACCAGGCCCAGTTGAATACCTTCAAAACACAAAATTTATTTTGAGTTTATTCGTTGTACACAAGATGCAATATTTCACAACCGGTTCCTTAAATTTCAAAAAGAAAAAAAAATGCCATGTCTATTGTGTAAGCCGTTCCCTTTCGATAGCACATTTAATCACCTGTATCTTTTAACGTGGTCTTTGTGAATGAACTCCCACAACCCTTATAATTATTAATTGCCACAAGCCACTTCAAGCTGCATTGTGATTGATGACAAAGCCTTTGTGTCAACAACCAACATCGCAATAAAGTGTTTCAGAATTAGGAACTATTTTTACTAAGTGATTCATGGTCTACTCGAAGCAATAAAGCAAAGAGACGAGAATTTTCAACTAAAATTCCATCCACTTATAATGTTAGTATTCTGTAATCGTTTCGTATAAGTGGTTCCACCCATTATCGTAATTTCATACAACGTGGTTGGACTCTGGAATCCACCAAAACGGTTAACCCTGGCTATAATTCCTCCCTTTTACTTAAAACGGAAATAGATTATGCCAAACTTACTTTGTCTGTTCAAATCATTTGGATCACGGTATATTATACGGTAGTAGGTTTCCAGTTCAAGAATTAACGTAATTTTTGTGTGCCAAAAGCGGGATACATTTTGATTATGATAAATGGTATTTTTGCTAGTTTTCAAATTGACATTGCTTATGATGAAATCGATATAAACAATTTTATTACTCATCTCCCTCCCTTCCCCTAACTTAAAATGATTATTACAATCCGTCATATTGAGTATTCCTATCAGTCTACCTTATTACTATTCACAAGCTTTATAATCATAAAGTGTGACATTCTATGTTGTCGTCTACCATTACATACACCAACATTATCTCTCTCCTTAATTTGAAGGAAAGTCGGGCTCATAATCACTCAGTGTTGGGAATAAAGGAACGCATACGAGAATTATTTCTTCAAGATTGATAATTAAAGGCTAGTCCACATTGTTCGATTACTTAATTTACTATACCATTTATAGGAATCAAAAATTATCCAGTAGATGCTTTATGAATTAAAGGATGTTATACAACTCTGTATTCTAATGGCTTCGTGTACTGCACTGACATGCATAGATCTATATGAATAGTTGTTCGTGACGAAGTATGCTGCCTTTTCTTGTACTTTCTCAAAGCGGTATGTAAAACATTGCTATGATTGTTATTGGAGGTAATGTCGAATACAAGTAGTTTTAAAAAGCAGTGGTGTTATAGATGAAAGGCATTTGGAAAAATATTAATCTTAAAATCGAATATTAAAATAAAGCCGACTATATCATAATGCATGTCAAAAATCCATCTTCATTTATTATTTGCTTAACAACTTGTAGCAGTTTGAATCTTGCAGGTGTTTTATCAACTCAGTTTGAATCTTGCAGGTGTTTTATCAACTCAGTTTGAATTTTGCGGGTTTTTTACCAACTCAGTTTGAATTTTGTGGGTGTTTTACCAACTCAGTTTGAATTTTGCGGATGTTTTATTAACTCAGTTTGAATTTTGCGGGTGTTTTACCAACTCAGTTTGAATTTTGCGGGTGTTTTACCTACTCAGTTTGAATCTTGCAGGTGTTTTACCAACTCAGTTTGAATCTTGCAGGTGTTTTACCAACTCAGTTTAAATCTTGCGGATGTTTTATCAACTAGAATAGGATTATTGTTGGTGTATACACTTTACTATGTTGAAGTTTAGTAGTGTCAATAAGTTATTATGAAGCCAACGTCATACGATAAGGGGAGGACACGATCGGCAACAACATGACAATGACAAGCAACACAATAATTCAAATTGCTATAATGAATAATTAATTATAATTGAAATGTATCTAAAATAGATAAGCTAATAAAATTAGAGTAAGAGGATCGTATTGAATTCAATGTCCGACCATAATTATTAGTCTAATCAATATTATATTTGCGATCCGAGGGCATGACACCTTATCTAAATCGTCCAAGGACTTTAGAATCGACCAAAAGAAATATCCTAATGAAGTTGTAGACGTGTGGCATCCAACTGTGTTATAATTATGTTGCAGGTTATTTTGAGAAACCAAAAGATTAAAGTTATTTAATGTGACTAGTAGAAGACCTGCGATATCAGGGGAAAATAATGCTGCTTCATTAATTGTAATATTAATGATTAAACTTTACCGACTAGTCGTACAGAAAAGACACATTTTGTTCCTGGGGATAAGGGGTTTATACTTAGATCTAATCTCACATTTACGATCTATAATTTGATGTCCCATGATGCTATGGACATGCCTTTCCGTTAATTCTAAATCTTGAATCTGCTTTTTAGCAGAGAGGGGCAATATTATTTTTCTTGATTTTGGAGCCTGAACTACTTGTGTTCTCAATAGATCTAGATTTGTTTCTAAATGTACTGGGTCATTTTCTTGATTCACGGGCTGCAGTTTCATATCTGGACTGCCTAGCTATTCTATTGACTTTTTAAAACAATTTTGCTTCGTTGATTCTAATACTATTTAAACAATACACACTATCAATGGATGAGGGCAGATTTATTAACCACATTGACAATAAAACATGGCATATCATACAATTACAGCTTAGTCGGTGTATGATTATAAACCAGTGTAATTCCTGACAGAATCGAGATCTGGATCTAGATATATATAGATCTGGATCTAGACAAAGGGAAGGCATGTAGATAGGAAATTCTATAAGATCTAGATCTAGGTATAGTTGATATATCTCCAGTGACACAGTATCCACAGTGACACAGAGTAACAAAATATATTATCTAAAGGACATGAGAGCCTAGATCTAAATGCCTAGTTCTAGATCTAGATCTACACAGTGATACACTATTACATCCAGTGACACACATCCCGATTTGCTGCTCATCTGTTTGCATTAAGCTTAATTTATGTGAATGATTTAGTCTATATATGGAGAGAGAACAACTTATTTATTAACCCAATCTTATGATAGAAAACTTAATTTCCTTGAAAGTGAATAAAAGCATGATCCTCGATTTTCTCACCTATAGACACCAATATGTAAATATAAATGAGGCTCATCCTTCTATTTTATGTCTCCATACTGGAGCTCAACAAGGGTGCGTCCTCTCTCCAACGCTGTACACTCTTTACACAAATGATTATCCCCACCATCATAAAAACACACGCATCTTTAAATTTGCTGATGATTCTTGCATCTTAGGTATGTTTAATAGATCTAGTTTCCACACTACAAAACTACACAAGTAATTCATGACGCATTAACTCAGACTTTTTTTTTTTATTCGTTTGGGAATTTTTCTTTTTTTAAATTCATGTCGTATATCGTCTCAATCTCAAATATGAACCATAATATAGCTAGATCTATATTTTCAGTCACACGCAAATTATATTTCAAGTCGCTTTCCTTTCATTATTTCGATACTCATATGTCAAAATAACACAATCAATATACAATTTCTAGGCTGCGAAAATTATCTTTCCAATGAATACCTATTCATTTAAATCAACTCCAAAACGAGTTAGTGAAACGAAATTAAAACATTACCTTATTTACAAAACTGCACAGCAAAAAATTGCGTTAAAAAACAACAACAAACGTACAGGGGTCAATCTTAATAGCTTGTGCAGCCGCCCTGTACGGCTCTCAAAGCTTTCATTCTCTTTGGCATCGATTGTGTAAGATTGAACCCCACATAAACTGGAATGCTATCCCAAATTTCAGTTAATTCATGAAACAGAGCATCTGGATTCGCCTTGAGCTGGGCTGTTTTTATCTTGAGTTTCATCATACCCCAAAAGTTCTCGATTGGGTTTAAGTCTGGGCTTATTGGTGGCCAGTCTAGAGTTAAAATCTTAATGTTGTTCTCGTTGAGAAATGCTTGCGTAATTCGAGTGATATGAGGGGGTATTATTATCGTGCATGAGGTATGGGATGTTTCTGTTGTCAATTTAGAAAGGGAATTACACAGTTTACCAATATTTGATTTGTGTATTGTTGTGCACAAAGTTTCACATTGACTCATACAAGGCTCGTTTTGCAACCTCCAACAATACCACCCCATACCATAACTGTGCCTTTTCTTCGGTTGTTAAGAATTTTGTTTTTCTCATGTAATACACAACAATATGTGACGTCACACACACAGAGAGCGTGTTCAATACAAGTTAAATGGTTGATAAAAAACAATAATAGCAATGTGCACGTTTGGTAAGGCATAGATTTAAAAAACAATTTTCAAAGTGCTGTATCTCTGGTTTCATATTATTGTCAAGTTAGAAACAGGTATCATGGCAAAGGAAATTTTCTCACCCTTCCATTGATATGCATGGTTATCACCATTCGATAAAGATGTAAAAAGTATTATAGAAAATGGAACCTGAACTTAATTTTGCGTGTGATTGTATAACTAGATAGCTAGATAGTAGGTTTAAATCTAAATTTCAAAACTAGATCCAATGTGATTCCAAGTCTATTTCTAGATCTTGGTCTGCATTTTAGATCTAGAGTCTAGAGTTTTGGTTTAGAGATCTAAAACCTTGGAAATTGGTATTACCAGTATTTCTACATTCAGAGCTATAATCACAAGGCCCATTACAAATTGTGATCTATTTCTATTTGGAGTTGTATAAGAAAAACTCATCTTTCGCTACAATATTCTCCGAAAACGTTCGGATTCTCAAACCAGTTATTAAGAAAAAATTAGCCAAAATGAAAAAATATTGTGCATCTTTGGCTCCACTTAAATTTGTGCCCACTACCGCAGATAAAGTGACAGATCTAAGCACTAAGCTTATGCAAATGTATTTATTGGTGGATTGACATGAGGGTAGTTTGAAGTGTTTTACTACAATCAAAGGTCTTTTTCTGTGTAATTCAACTAAATAGGCTTTTTTATAAAATTGAAAACTGAAAAAAGTCCTCCCCTCAGGTTGACCTGTGACTTCCCGACCACTCGATTGGTCTTTAAAAAAAAACTCTACCTGCGAGGCATTTTGTTCCACTTTCACTTTCTAGACATAGAATCTAGCTAAATTCTAGATCATGAGTCCTTTTCATTAATTTGTAAATTTAAAAATATATATTTTATTTCCATATATCTACATGATACTGTAGAGATCAAGATTTTAGACTTAACGAACCTAAATCTAGACATTAGGAAAGTAGCTCATCTCTCTTTAAAAAATATAGCGAAAGGGAGATTATTGTGAAATTTTTACCAAAGGTCAGAGACCGACTGGCAGATCTAAAAAATATGGAACTGTATTTGGAGAATCAATATTTGCGTAAATTATTGTTATTTATCAAAACCAATGTGTTTTTGTACACAATTAATTCAAACAAGATTTTTTTAAATTTGAAATCCTACAACAAGACCTCCTTATGATCCTATTCATAGCTCCATTGTCTTCCCCATAGATCTATAAATAGATGGTACTCATATTCAAACAGATATCAAGGATTCCGTTCTCAAACCTATGATATCGGGAATTCCCTATTCGTTTAACCTTGGGTTAACAAATATACTTCTAGATCTAGATTCTAGATTAAATAAAGTACATTATGTTGGATGATATTGCATGATGGGCAAATATAAAATCAAGACTTAGAAAATATCTAGATTAGATCTCGATTCTTCAATCCAAAGATTCCCTAGCCCTGGTTTGATCTAGAGGGTAGGATCCTCCAACTAAATCTAGATCTAGTTCTAGATAGAAAAATAGATTTCTAGATATACAAGTAGCTTATATCTAGACTAGATTCCTAATTAATTTTCATTTGGCTCCGCTTCATTATCATAATTTATAATATTTAAGGTCTACACATGTAAATGAATCTACACCCAGACTTATAGATGGATTGCATAGATCTAGATCTATAATAGTTAAGTAGAGCCCAGTTCCACAACACCCTCATTGACGCACAGCTATAAAATGTAAAGCAAAAATTTGTTATCATAATTCATAATATTTAAGGTCTACACATGTAAATGAATCTACACCCCGACTTATAGATGGATTGCATAGATCTAAATCTATAATAGTTAAGTAGAGCCCAGTTCCACAACACCCTCATTGACGCACAGCTATAAAATGTAAAGCAAAAATACTTCTGATTTATTTTCACACCCAGCACAATGTTGTTGTGGCCAGTTTTCCTCCAGTTCTCCTCATTGATAATTATCTGCTCCAATCTAATCTTGAGGATCCTTCTATTAAATCATATTTGTTTTTTAATTGAAAATATATAACTAGGTTGTCTCTACGACTTAGTCCTCCCAATATTCTAAAAATAACCCAACTATAAGACCTCTTATCACCGAAGAAATTTCGCTATAGCTATGCATTACATCATGACAAGCTCGTCTTGTAGTGTAGAATCTAGATCGAAATATAGATTGAGATATTTAGATCTAGATTTTATGATCTACATGAGGCTGTACACATCAACTAAAAACTTAATGAAAGATCGCTTAACTCAAAAGTTATAATTAGATTTGCTTGCAGAAATGACGTGAGCAGAAGCGAGCAGGTAGAATTTATTGCGAAAAAATCTTTTAAAATTACGTCTTATCAAATTACTATTGTGAAAATGTTTTTATTTCTTTGTCAACTTTAAGTTCTGGGTGCAGGATGAGAGCGGTAAGGAGTTATTTGTTTAATACGACTGTTCATTCATAATGAAAAATGATACTCATTGAAACAACTATACTAAACGTTGAACTTCGACCCCACCTTTGGCATTCAAACATAAGTAATAAATAATAATCATTGATTTGACCTCGTCGGTCGCTAAATTTCATGTCATATAATTACGTGTAATCTGCCACAGTTACACGTGTATAGAAAATAAAACGCGCATTAGCTAAAGCAACAAAAATAGGCGCTAAATATTGATCCCATGGTTGCTGGGCGTTGGTTGTTACCCCATCCCCCTTCCATATATGCAATTTCTATTACGTCATTTCATATGAGTGTACGTTTCTTCATCCCGACTTAGAACGAACGATTATTTCACTTCATATCCCATGCCGACTACTAACAGTCGCCTGGAGTACCGTTTGTATTACAAATAAATTAAAAACCATTCTAGTCTTTTGTTTAAAATAGGTGGTATTTGTAGACCTATCATTAGATTGTAAACTATGATCATAATAACGTAATAATGATATTGAAAAAAAATAATTAAAAAATAAATAAATAATTGGAGTTTATCTAGTTTCTAGACGAGCTTAAAAATATCTGCATGTGATACAGAAAACAAAATAAAACAAAATAAAACAAAACAAAACTGTGAAGTGAAAGTGAAATCTTTTGCAGCAGTTTGTTGACCTTGGTTTATTGATGTCTGAAGAAGCCCAGGAATCATGAGGAAAGACATGATATACTTTATTAATAAATATTCTTCGAAGGCTGGAATTCTTGGGTCGTCTGGAATGAGGCACCTATCTTTGGGAACATAGTTAGATGACAGAGACACGGATGCATCATAGAAAGGAATTGATATCGATACTACCGAGAATGCGCGGGAGAGGGGGAGGGGTGGGATGTACACGAGGATTAAACTGTCATTGTCCAAATTACGTCAGGGGGGAAACACGTGCATCACCCACTTTTGAGCGGAAAGACTGTAACTACCATCTGATATCACTGAGCGGCCAATTTTCAATAACATCAATAAGAGTCGTGGCCCAAATTGACCGTTTCAAACATTTGTTAGCTGGTAATCAAAGAATTCACCTCCTTCGTCGTTAGATTTCAAAAGCCTTAGCTTATTTAAATCTGCCTCTGTTACAGAAATTAGTACGATGAAATGGTGGTATAACTGTTGATCCTGTCCTAGGGTAAGCTGTTCTGGTGGATTGCTAAAACATTTTGGGAAATTACCAGACAATTGGTTGGTTCGATAATATATTATATCGATAACTGAACTGTCTTGAACTGTGCTGAAGCAAACGAGAAGAAAGAAATGAGGTAGCAGACAGGTCATGATGACAATTGCAAGAATTACCGTAGGGGATAACGAGTGAGGTTTTCATTTAAGTTGAAGTTTATACTCACTCACTTACTCAATCCTCTCTGCATCGTCGGTTGCTTGAGGCCACAACAAGGATCGCCATTTTTCTCTATCGGCTGCCACTCTGGGTGCAGTTTGCAAGGTGAGGCCTTTGGACTTTAAATCTTTCTCTATTGTCCTTCTCTATGTCTCCTTGGGTCTTCCTCGTATTCTTGTTCTCTGCGGAGTCCAGCGTCGCGCTATTCTCGGTTTATATAACTTTTGTAATTTAAAAGTATTGAAGAGAAAGTGAGTCGCTAGATAAATCAATGCAAATAATCCGGTGCTATCTAGGTCAAAATTATGAAATAGGACAAACTGGTTATTGATTCAAATATTTGTCATGCATAATTGGAGTTTTGATTAAGAACAATAAATACATGTACATGACCCCTCGGTTGACTCTGCTGGTAGCAGGTCGTGATTCCGTCGCTGCGGTATACTTTGCTTCTATCTGTGATTTCGGTTTTATTGTTTGTTATGTTTTGCTAATTTGTTCACAAGTAAGTTTGTGATCTTATATTTTCTATTGTTTCTAGTTTTTGATAGTATCTATTCATTTCTTTCCTTGTTTCTGTCTCTCTTCACCTCTCGTCATTTCTACTCCCGCCGTTATTGGTCTCAAACATAGGACGGATCTCTCTCTCTCTCTCTCTCTCTCTCTCTCTCTCTCTCTCTCTCTCTCTCTCTCTCTCTCTCTTTCTCTCTCTCT
>JASKDV010186022.1:0-12017 GCA_032466395.1 Aegires albopunctatus
AGAGAGAGAGAGAGAGAGAGAGAGAGAGAGAGAGAGAGAGAGAGAGAGAATTCAGATATTATAGAATCTGATTTTCAAAGTGATATTCTCTTACCTGCATAGACGAAGAAATAGACCTTGTGAAGGATAATAAAATTTATTAAATAGAAACTCATTGTAACAGCATAGCAAAATCAATTTTATTAGCAATTTCATGTCATATTTTTTCACGAACCTGAGAGACATGCAATCACGTTATTTATTATCTCAATAGAATTTTATGACCAATTCCCATAACAAACTTTACAAAACGTGAAAATAAAATGTTCTACTCTTGAGCATGCTTGTCATAAATCCCCATAAACAGATATCGACATACACTCCATTGCACTTTGACAGCGATAATAGATCTTAAAACTTGTGGTTCATAATATTTTGCATCTAGTTGGGGTAGGGAGATATAGATTTTTAAAATTTTTTATGAAATATTCTTTACTCACTTTCAACCAAATTTCTAACATTAAATCAGGGAGGGGAAAAAAATGATCATACTGTCTAATATTATTATCTGCTGGTTATGAATTTAATCGATTGATAGATTTATATATATACATGTTATTTTGACATTTTTATTGACATATATTATTATATATTTACCTCAAAACCAACGCGGTGGATATATAATTTTTTTTAATTTATGGAAGAAATTGAAACAGTAGTAGTAGGAGAAAAACCTGAAATTCTGACATCGATCCGGTAATTTAAAAAAGAAAATATCCGACATTTGCAAAATGTGCTCAAATTGTTGCACTCCCCATAAAATGAGGCGTTGGTGGTCTCACCCCAGTTAAGTCAATTTTGTTACATACCACACCTGCAACGACGTTACCCGTTAGAACCAGTACGGTCCCTTTTCCAATGTCGATTACTGAATTATCATCACAGCAAGAAATAATTATTACAATGTACAAGCATGATGTCCCGTACTATGAGGGGAAAAATGAGGATAGCTCATGAAAATTGCTTCTTAGTTATCATGCATTTATTATTTCTTGCTTTCGGAGAAATGTAATTTAGAGAAGTTGAAGATTAATTTTCTTTCTTTAAAAAGAAAAAGTTCAATTATTCGTTCATTCTTCATTCCTTAATGGTTGATTGATTGATTCCTTCATTCACTATTCATTGCATAATATGCAAGGAGGAAGAAAATCAAACGCAATCACACAGGCTACTTTAAATATTTTATGATTTTAACCTTAAAGGGGACTGTTGATATAATGCTATGTACAGTGAAGTTGTTAACTAATTATTGTGGTGAGCACTGTTGTACTCTTAGACTACTGACTTAGGACTATGATTCACGTACATGATACCAATTTATGTTTGTAGTTGCCTTGCTATGGCCCAATAATCGTGGATATTTTATGGCATCGATCTCCTGAGCGGGGCGAAACATCTATTTTTATTATGGGTAAGTCAGATGATTGCGTAACCGGGATGAAATGTACAGCACCCGTAAAATACATTTTTGAGCATGATTCATAATGATATAGTTCTGGAGAACGTGCTGACAATGCTCCAGGGGAATTCGCTGATTCTGATCTGAAAGTGCGATTTTCAATTCTTCCGTACCCGGTATTTTTTATGAATTCTTGTGTATAAACGTGATCTTTCAAGTATCGCAAAAGGTAAAAGTCAAGGAGATTGATTGCTGAGGACCGTGGGAGGCCCATATTTGTTAGGCATAAAGCAACTGATTACTTTCTCGATTTGTCAGCCACTGTCGCACTTAAATTTCACTATGTGGTGTAGCACCATCTTGCTGAAACCATTGAGTTCCCATGGTTACTTTTCTCTTTGTCAAGGCGAGCCAAATGTTTTCGAGCATTCTGATTACATCAGTGCCGTGAGGGCTAACTTAAAACATGTATGGGTGAGGTCTACCTCTTGTCTAGACTATAATGTGAGGTCTACCTCTTGTTTTGACTATAATGTGAGGTCTACCTCTTGTTTTGACTATAACGTGAGTCTACCACACTATAACAATAATATAATATTGTAAGTGTATACAAGAATTCTAATTTTAACCATAACCCTAACCCTTAGTTAACCTTGGTAGACGACATTATAATGGTAGACCTCACGCAGTTGTAGCATCTTTAGATCTACGCAATGCTTTCCTGTTGTCTGAAGATCTACCTCCGTGCAAAGGATGTGCGTATTGAATCATTGAATGCAAACGGTGGGAATTATAGTTTTCTTTTTCTTTTTTTCTTGTTTTCTTTTTATCTTTTTATCTTTTTAGAAAGGGGAGGCTACCGCACCCGGTTAATTACTCATATTGTTAATTTTGTTGTTTTGACAAACAGTTGGTAAAGACCATACCATAGTAACAGTGATGGACCGATCCAGATATTTTCTGGCGAAAAATAGCTACATAACTGCGTATCCTACTATAATGTGTGCATGCATAATTTCACCGACGATTGCTCAGTTACTATTGCCGAGAGTCCGATATAGCGAATTGAAGCCACGACGTTTGAGTTTGCAGGTATATGTATACTGACTTCCCCATGATCAGTCTTCCACTATTGTAACGGCCCAAGGTTTCGACCTTTGAATAAAATGTTATGGGTGGTATTGGCCTTTTGCACTGATGCATGTAATTCAAAACTAGATTCTAAACGTTGTCGTCACATAATTGCGACTGTAAACCAACGCCTTCCTCTACTGGTTCTATTGACTTTTAGAGGCCCAAATATATTACTTTGCTGTACCCCTGGGTTTTTCGCCACACTGCTGCCATAGCCTTATCTTTAAGTCGTAATTTATTGTCGCACCAAAGACTAGCTTTCCATAATAGACCTACTCAGGATTTCCGACCCAAAGTATCGTAAATCCACTTCGTTGAGGGGGTAAAGCTCCCTGTTACACAATTACCACAATAATACGTATTTGCCCAATCACTGATCATCTTGTCAAACTCAAACAATGAAAATTAATATCCCCTTTCCCCTCCTCCCTTACTATCCCTCTTCACTCTTATTCATCATTCTTTTCATTCTCTGACTTGATAATACGTATTTGTGTATTATGATCTTTATGCTGGAATGTTGCACACAACTAGATCTTTCGATACGTTAAAGGTGCATAATTTCTGTTGACTTTAAATTTGGTTTTAATTGCGTCTTTGCCACCCATGCATCTGTGGTTAGGGCCAAGGAGAGCCATCACTCGTATTGGTACTGTGGTGCTGTGAGGGACTTTGAACCCCTACCAGTACCCCTTGCATACAGGGGGTGTTCTGACCCCTACCATTAGGCCCGCAAAATGATCCCATCGAGCTGGCCTGGCCCCCTTTGATTCGGACATGGTGAAAAGATATCAGCTTCACCCTTTTTTCCTGGGCCCTGTCTGTGATATAGTTGACATTCCAAAACTGTTTTGATACATATTAAAGCCTATTCCCTTGGGATTTCATTACAACTTTGTCATGTTATCATTGAAGGAAATCAACGAAATTAGAATTGCATGTATCACCAGCGTAAAAGACGATCGAGAAGAAAGGAGACTGAAATCTAGTTCTAGTTTCAGAATCTTTGCGATAACCCTTGGTACTAATCAAAGAAAAAAAGAAAAAAAACAAAACAAAAGGAAAGAATTATTTACCAGTATGGTACAGTAAGTTAATTAATTAGATAAGACTGTTACGGTCATTATTTGACGGTTGCCCTCAAACTCATTGGACTGCTTTTGTCTAGTGGCAGAGGACTAACTACATGTATAATAATAAATGACTGGTACCGCACATAATATTATAAAGTAATAATGCATGCATAAGCTTTGATGAAGCAAAATGCATTCGTGTCTGTTTAGCCGGCTATGTTCAACCTTGTATGTTGTATGTTGCTAAAGGCTATTGCTGATATTGATTACGTTTTTTATTACCATTGGAGGATTCAAGAAATGGTAATCTGAGTAGTATTAACCTCGTTACCATAGAGCTTTTTCCATGCTGTTACGCGAACGCATATAGTGTCCACCGGCACGCAGTTCTTTAATGGCCTTTGGTCGCTATAATAGTGGCAGACCCGTCCTAAATATTCTTAAAATGTAAAGATCTATGTACATGTACATGTATCTGGAAGACTACCAGAGTCATGTGTTCATAAATTTCACTTACACGAGCTCGCGTTATTTTTGCCGAGAATACAATCATACTAACCAAGTGTCAGTCTGAAATCTGAGAAGGAAGTTGGGCTACGAAGGACTGAATTTGCGGGTGTTCGATTATTTTTCCAGACTTTATCTGGATCAGTCTGCACTATGATAGAAGTATAATAATATGATATGTTAAGTAAATTGTAATTAATCAATCAGACGTTTATGAGAAATAGTATGTCTATAAAGAACGAAGATTTTAATTTTTATAAAAAGGAACATTACATAAGAAAAATCATTGGATTGCATAATTAATTTCTGTCCACTTTACCGTTCATTTTCATCTTCTCGTGTGAACTCGTATAATACATGACAAGTAAGTTGTCTCACTTTTTAACAAATTTTCCATATTCATTACTGAGCGTAGAGGAAATCGAGAGTAGATCTAGATCTACAGTCCCAATTATTTAAAGGCATTTTATGACTTCGTGCTGTAATTTGCCTTAGCTTTCTACACCGACTTCACTATAGACTCACTAGATCTATAATTAGTACAATATACTCACAATTATAATCTTGAATTCGTTGTAATACATGTACCACAAAATGGGCGCACTTGTGTGATGTGAAGAATTAGAGAAGGGATGGTTGAGGTGCATGGATGTAGGAAGGGGAGATGGAACAACATTAACTTCAGACCTAGATGGTTTTAAGATGTCTTGTTCTGTCGCTATACTGTGCACCGTGCACATGTATGTTATTGATTCACACGACGTCTTCATTTCCAGTAAGGAAAGCTTTAGTATTCAATAATAGCAATGATAGAATTAGTAATAGCAACAGCAACAAATACAACAATAACAATAATACATTTAATAATAATAATAATAATAATAACATCAACAACAACAATAAGGATAATGAATATGGTGATTAACCTTTTAATCTTTTATCCATCAAATTTTAATGTAATCAGGCGTGCCAAGGCGAATATCGTAAGGGGTTCATCGTCTTCTAAGAATTCATATTTTCAAATGTGAGGATTGAAAACCGTTTGATAGGCCTATTTACATAAATCATGCAGCCGAAAGTGTTAATTGCACTGTCGAATTAGCTATAAAAGTATTATATCACTCTCACCCTCAGTTTCGTCTTAACCCAACCTTGGTATTCGAGACAAGATTAATCCGCAACGAGTTATATCTATCAAGGCCTTACACTCCTTTATATTTACATTTCATGCCTTTCAATATAACTCTCCTATGATAATAATCTTTGTCTAGGCCCAGGCCTAGTGTCTAGCCGTCGCAGTTGCAGTGGTCTTGACCTTGTATGACTGACAGTCACCCTCCCTTTCCATTCATCATAGCCTACTTTTTTGAACACCGGGCTATGCACATACGACCTATTCTTTCTTTATTATGATCCCCTCGTCTTTGCTTTTCACGAATGTCAGTGTAAAGGTCACAAATCTGCTAGGTCAAAAGGCTGTACCCTGAAAGACAACAAACACTGAGCCGTGCTCCCATTCTCCCGACCAGTGTGACAATCATTAACCCACCAGACCCGACAAGACCTCTTGCAATCCTTTTGTCGCGGTGCTGGTACGTTAAAATCACACAACCGTCACCTCCTGAACTCATACACATTAATACGGCACGTTAATTTTTCCACTTCATAATATACATACACTCAAAGGTGTCGTATTCATACATGCCGTATCAACCTTGTTTTGACACACTTTTCATTTCCAAGTTGTTGCAAAAATGTCAGGTAGAGCAATAGACTAAGTAACAAATTGTATGCAAATACGGCCTTCGACTAGCATACAGCATTAAATTATACTATTTGTGTGCAATTATTACACTGTCAAATCCTAGTGGCATGCAGTTGGGGGTGGAGGAGGGAGCGGCGGCGGTATCTGTCCTTGATTGTCGCCCTGGGTGTCCAATCGAAGAGGGAAATAATGATTTTGAAGAGAGGGAATTGGGAGATTTGATTGAGTTATATTTAGATCGAGTAAAATATGTATTCTATGTTTCATCTGTGTTTACACATGCACACTATCTTCCGTTCTCATAATATTTCTCAATACTCGGACGGACATAAACAAATTAATAATAATATTATGTTCGGGGGTGTGGTGGACACAGTTTAAACACAACAAACTCCATCAGCTGCACGTACCGACACTGGTCGGCTGGGTGACTTGGTGTGGTGGGATCGTATCGCACTAGACAGAAATTTTCTCTATAACCACGGGTTATTAGCGTGAGTCCTCATCTACTAAATAACTCAATCGACTCAGTTGTGAATGAGTCACAGAGCGTTAAAACAGTGTTGTCATTATCGAAAACTGTCTTCCCGTCTGAAAGGCTGCCAGTCTCTTCCTATATTGTGTTCTGTGCTGCGGTCGGCCAGATGAAGTGAAAAGTCATTGAAAAACTCTTAGAGGCTAAGTTCCCTTTGTAATACAAACACTATAATATAAGTGGGCACTTGAACACTTTAACTTTACTTGAGTCTTTGAGGCACAAAATCAAGGAGTAGGCTCCGGGCACCATCACACCTCTGCACGCCACTGTTGAATTCCTAATAGCCACGCTAGGGATTCGAACCCATAGCCACGCAAGGGATTCGAACCCATAGCCTCTTGCATTGAAAGCAAACACTGCAGCAGCTAATCATATGAAGTGCGAAGACCAATCTCTATATTATAGTGCAACGGAAATCTATAAACTCTAGATTTAGAATTGATAACTCAAGGTCAAACGTTTTACAGTAAACTTCAAAAGTATATAATAACAGATAGTTTGCAATTCGTTATTTTAAAAAAAAGTTATTTACTGTTATTTTGTAATTCAATCATTAATTATCTGATCACTAAAAAGAAATATAACATTATTAAGTAATGACTCATGTGTCAAGAAAACAGCCAATATGTTAATTGCTTCTATATTCTAAATAATATAATATAATTATGAAGACTTATGATGATTTCAGCCAATCCAGTTCCATCATAGCAAAAGGCTAATAATTATTAAACGCTACGACAGACAACTTTGAACCATCTTCATTTCATATTACAATGTATTTAAAGAAGAAGAAAAAAGGGTCAATGATAGACGTTGCATATTTGGGTTTAAACCCTTGCTCTGCATCTGACATGTAATATGCCTTGGTGAATCGTGAGTCTATTGATCCCAACCTATGACTTCTTAACTTTACTGTTCTTGTTATTTCTTAGTGGTGTGGTTGTGAAAAATGGTAATGGGAAATGGTTGTACCCTGGCCGTTTGCATAGCTGTTCTTGTGTGTATATACCTAGCCACGTCCCACCGGATGTAGGGATTTTCCCCTCTTCAACCCAATAGCTGTAAAATTTTGGTCTGGATTGGCGATGTTCTTTTGCCTTTCCCACTTACATATCGTAATATCAACATGTATTTACATAGTTTATACAAGTACAAACGTTCTTCATACTATCGCAATACAGTATTAATAATTAAAACACAATTCATCGCCTTCGTTTCCACTCGAATTTAATATTGCAATAATAGTATTTTGACCTGCGCTCTAGATCTACCCTTCGAAACTTTTGGTGCTGTACGGTAGAAGAGATATAAATATTAAACATATGGAATCTCCGATCAAACTAAAGATCGAAATAATAGAAGGAAACAATTCATCGAAGCATTTGCAAAGGAACTGTCGTCAACGTGTTTAAAGAAGAGCGACAAAACTAGATCAAAATGGATAATGACTGTGGTGTGATGTCTCAAAATGTCGAGAATTAGATCTAGTGATCTTTTCAAGGCAATTATCAACAGGTAGGTTTTCGTTTAAACGGGATATAAAAGTAGCGATCTGATAGATGCGTAATGTGATTATTAGACTATCGACACATCTTGGAGTCAACAGCCTGTTACATTGCTTTACTTGCAAAGGCAGAATTGAAACCCTAAGACCGTATTTACACATTGCAGAGAATCTTACTCTTACGGAGAGGTAACAACGAGCTTCTTTTTGAATAGTGCATGTCCCTCACAAGCCATGCACACCTCACTGTCTGCTGTTGCACTTCGTTTCAGTTTTGTGGCATTTCATGACCTTATAGACATGTGATGATAATGCTTGTTATGATTCTTTAAAAAGGTAAAGATAGGAGGAAGTCGGGATTAAGGGGAAAGGAAGAAAGATTATACTCAGGCATGCGCACATTCACATGCATATTACATACCTTTATGTCAGCAGGGTTGAAAGTGGAGATTAAAGGGCATAGTCTAATAAACTTCCTCTGTGTGAAACGGCCCTCGTTTTATTGACACAGATCTAAAAATATGCTGATGGATTATTTTTTGAAAATGTTAAAATTTCACAAAGCAATTTAGTAACAAAGTTCAAAATTGCAGGCCTCGACCAATGGCTAGCAACATTATTCCCCTATATCATCAAGCCATTCTCGATTACATCTTAAAAAACCCAAACCAAAACAAAACAAAAAGCGAAAGGAAAAACATCCGTTTTTAAATGTCCCTTCCATTTACGTGTTTTGGTGTAATTATTCTTCTTTGTTGACGTACCTACTGAATATTGAATAATGAATAATGAATATTGAATAATGAAAACAGAATCAGATAATGCAACCATAGAAACTTAAGGAAAGAACAAAAATAGTTTGTAAACGATACAATGTTCAATGTTAGAAGTTAATGTTTTCATCGTTTTATTCCTTTCCACCATCTCTCTGTAAAATTTAGTCACTAATATGACTTATAATTGACTGTGATTTAAGTAAATTGTATAAATTGGCGAACCATTTCTTCGTACGTTTGTCAGCTTCAACTATTAATGTCTTATGATTTAGTTATTGGGAAGTCTACAATTAAATTGTCACATGTTCATATTATAATATTCCGAGCCTTACATTCATCGCTAGTAAAAGAGGGAAGTCTAGTCAGACCCATTATCAATATGATAGATACAGGCGTTCTCAATGACAAGACGAATGATGACAGGCTTGGTGCATGCCAATCAATAGAGCCATTGCCCCCTTTACCTTCATCGATCACACAAAGACCGGTTATTGTCATTCGCCTACACTTCCGGAATCTCTTGAACGCTTCAGTTGAATTCCACTTAGGCAATAGAGACAAACGTTGATGAAAGTCAGGAAGGTATGTTATTGGCTCATGACATTCATACATCTATACACAACCCAATTTACTCATTGCCAAAAACTAAACAAAATACAAAACCAAATAATTAAACAAAGCTACGAAACTTAATATGACCGTACGGTGGAAATGAATAAGGAAAGATAATAAAGGGAGATAATGAATACAGCGGTGAGATTTTCTAGGTACATGTACATGGTATTTGTGTCGAAAAACATATTGTATAATGCTGGATTCGTTCACCATCACATTATTTCCATCTTATTTACCCCGTTCTTTCTGTTCCTACGAAAGTGTGGCTTATGAATTTCTCTTTTCTTTTTTTCATTTTCTTCTCCTTTGGTCAGGTTCATTGTCTTACTCTGAATTATTTTAAGTCTCATTATTCAAATCCACGTTATAACCTCTAGTCTTATGCAGCTCGAAGAAAACTAGCCACCCATTATTCAGTATGTTTAAACCGTTAATAAATTGTTCACAAATGATAAAAGCTTCTGAAGTCATAATGTAGGACTTGACTTACTTGACTTAAAGCCCTCCCGCTATGGGGTCATCCGACTCCTCAGCTTGGGCTGATATCTCATCATTTCTCTCCATTGGTGTCTGTTCCGTGCTATCTGGCGTACTGGTATTCTATTTAGATCTTTTGCACTGTTTAGTTTTATATCTTGTTTGTCATTGATCTTCTTTGAATCCTCTGTAATCTTTGCCATCATACACGTTCTCTGTCTACCATTTCATTTTCATTGCAGGGGTGCTATACATGTATCATCTTGCCATAGAATATGCCCAGATAATCTCCATCTGCTTCGTATATCGGAGTTTCATTCGTGGCAAATAAGTTTAAAAGCATAAATAATATTAAGGCCGGTGGTCTTACAATTTATACAAATGATTTTCAAAGTGATGATATTTACCATAATGTAATACAATTTGCTGACGATTGGTCAATTACTTGTCCGATCTGTGTTCAAGAGGATAATTACTTTAAAGAAATCGACAACTTTGTTAATTGGTGGGACGCCAATTTTATGAAAATAAATGTTTCCAAAACTAATTTTTGACTTTAGGAGAGAACGAACTGATCAAAGGAGAGACAGTAGATACCGTACAGTCATATAGATATCTAGCATTGACTACCGATGACAAACTAAATTGGATTATACATGTAAACAATATCATAAAAAAAAATCAATGAAAGAATGTATTATTAGCTTAGAAAATTAAAATCCTTCAAAGTCCACAAGAAAATTTTGGATATATTTTACAGCACAATTATCAAAAGATAAATTCTTTTTGGCATAAATTGTTTTGGATGCAATTTACAAAAAACCCAAAAATAAACAAATTCGACAAAATTATGAAAAGGGCAGCAAAGATTACAGGCGGCGCGCCATTATTGTTTCAAAATTTGCTAAACCAACAGGGAAAAGAAACAGCTAAGAGAATACAAAATGATAAGAACCATCCTCTATATTATTATAAAGAATTCAGAATATCAGGAAGAAGTGGTCGGCTCCTCTCATTGAAATAAAAAACCGAGAGGTTCAATAATGCTTTTGTTCCCCTCTCTGTGAGACTTCTAAATAAATAAAAAATATCAGTAATTTTGAACTTCCCAAACGACTTAAAGTGACATTGGCATTGGTGAAAATGAAAATAATGCGAATGGTAATGAAAATGATGGTGATAGTGATAGTATTAATGATAATGTTGATGATAATATGAATTCCAAGAATACATAAACAATTGTATTCTTTATTGCTATTATTGCCATTGATACTATTTAAAATCTGTAGGTCTTAAGAATATTAACTCTCCGCTCAATAATGAGTAAGGGTTAAACTTTATGTTGTAACAACATTTTTGAGGACATTCGCTGTATCTCCTGTTTTAGGTTCACAGAGGAATATAATTTCGTTATGGAAGTTACCATACAAAACTGTCTTCTGTTGAACTTGATATCTAGCTGTCTAGATCTAGATCAAGTTCTGGATCTAGGCCTATTACTCTTATTTTCAATCTTGATTTAAATTCAAGTTTTATGCTTTAGATTCAGCAATATATTATTCTTAGTATTCGCCTGAAGTATGGCTGGTTTGCCTCATCACTTAATTAATATTGGTAATACATCCTCGTACTCTTTTTCCCGAGCGAAGCCGGTTACCCAGCTCGGCTTCTAATAACTGTAATCCATTAGTATTCACACTTCAAATAATTGATTATGATTCTTGAAATCACATTCTTTTGAAATCTTTCTTTGCTTCTCTCTTGCCTAAAGCGTATTTCTGCACACACGACTTGCATGACAAGGAATGAACCAGGTTAGAGTATGCTAAGCCCGTCAATTGCCTTTCACTGAAAACTAAAGCAAAATTCGTTAACAAGCTTAACTGATTAGTCTGAAAGCGATTTTCAGGTTGCAAAGTCAGCTGTCAAAGAGCGATTGGCGGGCATTAAAGTCTAGCATCACCTGGGGAAAATGTTAAGGGAAGCTTTAGAGAAAAGAGATACAAATTGCTGACATGAATTAAAAAGGATGATAATATAATGGTAAATATGGGGAGGAGGGGGAGGTGAAAAGGCGTCTATGTAAAGTGCTTGCGAAGAGGGGGATAAAAAAAAGAGAAAAGCAGAGAGAGAGAGAGAGAGAGAGAGAGAGAGAGAGAGAGAGAGAGAGAGAGAGAGAGAGAGAGAGAG
>JASKDV010186033.1:0-12017 GCA_032466395.1 Aegires albopunctatus
GACCCCCCCCCCCCCCCCCCCCCCCCATAAGACCCTAAATGGTGTGGCAATGGAAAAAAAAAATGTATTTCAAGAAGGTGATAATAGCCTACATGACTCTTCCAGTAACACTGAGTTTGAAAGTTTACTTCTTTAACTCTCAAAAATGTCTTTCTATTATTCAGATTTTAAAAAAATTGGACATATAAAATTTGAACAAGAGAATTTTCAACAATTGTAATACATTAATATTTCATATTTCTCCATAGAGCCCAATATCTATAAATATGGCAAAAAAAAAACACCTGGCAAAGATCCATAGGATCCAAGAAGATGACAAAATAATAATAGAACCCTTGTTCCTGTAATAAATTTTGAACCAATGCAACCAAATTTTACAAAGATGGTACAACATATGTCTAGACAAAGTTAGGACTGTAGGTAAAGTTCAATAGTCTGCTGACATCAAATGCAGGGGTAACAAAAGCGACAAATTCATATAAAGACCAAAATCTATCAATTTTAATTGTAATAAGATGGAACTTAATTAGCCTTTCCTTGTTAACCATGAGAGATACTGGTTCTTGCATTTTAAATGGTTATATTGAACATTTATGCTCACCAGTAGAATTTGTGAACCCTGAGGAATTCATAAAGTTTCAAATCTATAAGAAAATATGTATTCTAGAGGACTTCAAATACCGAATTTGGGCGTGTCATACCTTAAAGAATGGCAAGAGTTTTCTTGCATTGTATCTCACGTTACCATAGTTCATCATGAAAGGAGCCATATTTGCTTTTAATTTGATTGGGAAAAGTTTTAAGAATATGATTGAACTAATCAAATAATTCAAATGATGCCACCAGTAACAGTTGTAATATGTTATTATAAGTCAATAGCAACGTTAATTATTAACTGCCATTAATGTAATGTAGCTTGACATGAATGAAACCTATTAGTATTTGATTTGAGTAAAGCATATCATATTCTGAACAAGATTGTGTAGATATGATAATTCAATTGATGCTGTCAGTAACACTATCCCTGCAAGGTACTGATCTAAGCTCCAAAGTTGCATAGGACCCTGGGTTCTTTTGCTCTCATCAAAATGGCCGATGATAATAATTATTCAATGACTGGCATTTGTCTGTATTGTTTATTGCTGTTTAATGTCTTGCTGTAAAGAATAGCTTCCACATAGATGATTTGATGAGAATTGTATTGATATGGTGGATAAATCAAAAGTGATTGTATAACTTTGAATTGGTCATCAGATTCAATTAAAAGTTATTAGAAACAAGGGTTTGTGTGTGTCGGCCAGTATTTCTATATGTATTTATCTGAAAATAAAAAGCATAGAAGGCTGAGGCATTTCTTTTGTACGTTTTTATATCATTTCAACAATACACACATGTACATACAGATAAGATACTACTCATGTTTTTTGTGGCTGATGTGAAGGTGTATAAAAATTAGAGGTGATGCCCATTCGGCTTATTAATTGTGGTACATCCGGTGGTTTGATTGACTTAGAAGACATGACACTTCTATATTTTTTCTGTGATGAATGGATGAGATAGGGATTGGTTGATTGGAATCCTTTTTGAAGGGTCAAGTGTCAGCAGTTTATCCAATAGATCCTTCAATTGGGTTACTTTACGCAGCTGATCTTCTGGCAGGCGTTGATATGGCACCATTTCTGCTAAGATATCTTTGGTAGCATTAATGGATGTAAGGCAGGTCACTTTTTCCTATGGAGTATTCAAGAAGATAATATCCAGATTGATGGGAGAAATTAGCAAGTAAAATTATGGGATAAAGGTAATGTTAGAAAATAGATGAATTCATAGCTGAAAATCAGCAAATATTGAATAGTGGTTAATTAGCCAATAAATCAACAGTGTTAAATTGGGGACGTCAGTGGCCTAAGTAAAGTTGTTCTTATATAGCTCACATATCCACAGTGTAGTGGTGCTCAAGGCGCTTTACATATTGACTGCTATGATCCCTTGACCAACAGCACCACAGAGCATATAGGATAAGACAGCAGGTATCCTGTTGAGCACAATTATAATTTTCGGAAACGGATAATGCGGTCTTAATGGCCAGATCAGATACTCATTCATACCTGAGTCGAATGAGTTAGATGGGTCAAAGTGTCTTACCTATGGACACACCGCCAATGACCGTGGTTATCTAGAAAATTTGTGGATACGATCCCACCAAGTCACCTAGCCGACTGGTGTCAGTGAGTGGAGCCGCATAAGTTTCTCGTTTTTGAATTGTGTTGACCACTTCCCCTGATATAACAGATATTATAAGAAGAGACTGGCTGCTTGATCCACCTTTCCTTGATGAATACCTTCCTCGTTCATTAGTTCTACTGAATATGGTTTGTACAAAAATAGGATTCTCATTCTCTCTGTATCTAAAATAGTGAAACTTTAGGTTTAGAAAAGCATTTCCAATATTGTTGTGAAGTACAGTTTTTTTGGCCAGCGTTTAGTATGATATCAAACTTGTACCCCATGTGAAACATCCAACTGTCATCGTTTGAGAATGGTTCTTCTCTCTCTCCCTCCTCACATGGCAATATTTTTTGAAGTGAACGACACATTCATGATGTCATCAACACTCTGAGGTTGAAAAGTATATCATACTCGAGTTCAATGAATACATTATAACTTGATTCAATCATAATGAAATAAAATCAACAAGATAGGTGTAACTGTATTAAAGCCTTATAGTTTGGATGAATCAAGCTAGATTTCATTGGAGAACAGACTCTTATGTCCACTTAAGTCCTAATATGTGACGGAATGTTTGTTGACTCAGATGTTTCTAATGTTTTGATAATTTTCCCCTGTGATATGTAGTACATATCATATACGTCTATTGCCTTTCTGCTTTTGTTATCATCATACAGTTACAAAAATGTGACACATGATGCATCTTTACAAGCCCTTTATTCAGTATGAAAAAAGCAAAAAGGCATATTGTAGATGGTCAGTGGAAAAGCAATGTAGTTGATTGACAAGAAATTGGAAGGTTTCAGATTTCTATTGCTACCTATATGGTCCAGATAAGATGGCATAAAACTTCCATCTCTAATTTGAACCTGAAGTTGTCGAAAATGTTTTCCATAATTAATTTCACTAAAACTAAGGCTCAGAAAACCAAATTCTTATTATTAAACATGTTTATTTCATTTATAACATTGACTTTATCAAAGATAACGGGTTACCATTTGAAAATCACCAAAATATGTGATTTCATGGCAACTTTATTTAATCTTAGAAAATACTTCATGTGCCCAAGGAAATGTATGATTAGGCGAAGCGAGGTGCCTGTATAAATAACATCTCCCCGGGAAGGTGGAGCTCGTAAGCCCTGAAAGGCAGATTACCTAGGAAACAGAGCAGGCTGGAGCGAAACAGAGCAAGCTGGAGCGCTGCGCGCTGCAACGCTGCCAATGGAATGGTACAAAGAGACTTAATGTAAGGTAAGGTTATTTAATCTTTAAAGTGCTCCAGCTCAACACGGCAAACTGTGAATAAACTTTGGGGCTATCGGCCAGAGGAGTATTTAGTCATTTTAAAGTCTGTGAAATGTTAATATATGCGTTGCGTTAGAGCAACTGCATTTTTACTTAGATCAAAAATATAAAACTAAAAAAGTTATTCTTACCCTTTGAGTGATTTTATCCATCTCATGATGCAGGAAGTTAAAGGAGGAGTCAAAGTGCTGGTCCTTGAACATACCTTTGCGAATCATTTTATTGGGAAGACGTCCTTTGTAGTCCATGATATTCTTAAGCATGTCATTGTTACTAGTCCCTGGAAACATTATCTTTCCAGTGTAGAGTTCATATAGTGTACATCCAACCGACCAGGTATCAATATTATGGTCATAACCTAGGCCAAGAACTGAAATAAGGAAATGTTTTGTATATCAATGATAAGATTAGTACATTTTAATGATAACATTTCTAATACTGAATTAAACTCAGGAGCATTATGAATGAATAGGCCTACTGATTTTATAATCGAGGGCACCAGGATACTGTTATATGGTGACCAACAATGACTTGTGAAATCCATTGTTCATTTAGCTGCATTTTTATATGTCTGGATCTGAAATCCAGTGTTTTCTTCCTCTTGTGATGCTATCTGAAGGATTGAATCTTTTACAATCTTATTCCTCCTCAATTATTTATATGAGCGGTTCAGGAATTGAGAGGAATATTATGCTGAATACAATTATACAAGGACATTATAGTATAGGGATGAATGAATGAATAAGTTTTATTCAATATAAAAGGCCATAGGTCCCCATTACAAATTTCATAAATGATAAAATGTAAATAGCAAACATGACTTCTGAAAGAAAAAAAAGGAAATAAATATATAACTGCTAAGTTATATGGAACATAATAAAATGGATATGAATTCTTAAAACTCATTATAAACTGGAAAAATGGTTTGATTGGTTAGCTAGTTACTTAGAGTTTAAGCCTCTAAAGTCATCTCAGCCCCCTGGGAAAAGTCACCTCAGCCCCATAGAGAAAGTAAGATGATTTAAAAAACAAGTAGATAAAATAGGTTTTAGAAGAGAAAAAAGGTGCCAAGGAGGAAAGAAAATTTCAACTGTGGCTTCTCATTTTATTTTCAAATAATAAGAATAAAACTAAGTGGGGAGCTGATTTATGGAGAAAAAACCCCATCATCTCTTAAAAACAATAAAACCTAATGATTTGGACAATGAACTTTACACACTATTTTAACATCAGCGAAACTGTTCAATGTCTAAATCAAATGTTAATATTCTTTCAATTTTATCACTTTCTTATTGATCTGTCTGTATCTGTATTTGTACTTACTAGTAAAGGACCCGCAAAATTTTGCGGAGAATTGTTTGCAACAAACCCTCTATATTTATTCTCAAACTGAATATGATTTTTTAAAAAAATCAAATTACTGTGATGAAAAACACAAAAAGTGTATCCGGAAAATATTTATGTATAACCTTTTTTAACTTCAATTAAGATATATTTCTAAGTTTTAACTTCATATATTATTTACTTGTCGTCTTAATTATTACGTGTATATTCATTTATTTACTACTTATCACGATGCATATGATTTTTAAAGAAATGTCCTAAATGCCATATCTTTGTCCCACTGATTTTTATACTTATTTATATAATTTCTGATCTGAACAAAATGATGTGCCCTAATGGACAATAAAGCATATATTGAATTGAATTTTTACTAAAATCGGCTCAAATAGAGATAAATCTATGGAAATTTTGCCCACAATGCACATTCATAGATTTTGTAAGAAGGAAGTTATGATTGTTTTTGCAAGTTGCCTCAAAAACGCCATTTCTCAAATTTGGATCTTTCTCTCTAAACTAAGAAAAGCACTGCTGTGTAAAATGACTGCGTCATGTTCGAGCATCCTTGTCAGTGATGGTGAATTTCAAAGAATATAAAATAGGGATTCATTAGAAAGTAATGCCATGATACCAAATCATGTTTTTTCATCATTAATGATGTTATACTTTGCTCATTAGCGTTATCCCCGTTGTTGGGTTGTTGACAGAAAATTTGATTTGAATTCTATCGATTGCTGATTTCCAGATTTGACTACTTTTTTCAAAGCGCTATTTTCCCCCTAATAACTGATCCTCGATGTTTCAATGAGTACCAAAGAAGAATAAAATTCAAGTCTTAACATTTGAGTCTAATGTCATATTTTCTATAACAGCAAAATATTTATTGTTCTAGAGCAATTTCTCAGAGCACCTGTTGTTCATGGTCACAGCGTATTAGGACATTACTCGATTAATCTGAGATCGGGAAGATTGCGTGATTAAGATCTTATAAATTTTATTTGATAACTCTATCAAAGAACCACGAAAAGAAATAATGTTCAAACAAAACATTATAGATATGAAAACTAATACCCATTCCCATACGTTCCTCTTATAACAAAAAATATTTTTAAAATGAAATAAATCATATAAAAAAATGTTTTTTAAATTTGATATAAACCTATCCCAGGATCCATTCTTCCTCTCGGCGTCATTCTTTAAAAGAAAGAAAAATCCGAACCAACAGGTATCGAACCACCCACCCATCGCAAAGTAGGCGAAAACGCTACCGCTTTACCACTTAGCTCTATCAGTTGTTGGCACTTTCCTTCCATCTCTATCGTGCTAAGATTCTCCCTTGCCAATGTTATTACGTTAAATTTATGGGATTATAGGTAACTTCAGCTTCTTTGGTAGTTCTGGCATCTTTCATTTCATTTTTTGAGTTGATATTACAGTTAACATCTGTATTCATTTATATAAATACCTAGGTCTAACAGCAGCTAGTCGATCAAAACTAGTTTTTTGCCTCCATTGACAGAGCATTAGAGTCGGAAGCAGTTAAAACATGAATGCAAGGAATTACCAACAAAACAAATAATATTTCAATTAGTTAATTACTAATTAGCAAAACATGTTTCATCGTTTTAAGGGCCAGAAGGCAAAACTACATGGAATTCTTGATCTTCACAGAAAATTTCAGCCAAATCGGTAGAGATAAAGATACTAGGCCGACATGCTGAAAATTGTGTCCCGTATTTTAAATAGGATACTGGAAAATAGCTTGATACTGAGCAAAGGTTCCTCCAGGATGGGAGGGATATATTGTTGAAATTTATGATGATTTGGCAGTAAGAGCAACTTTAAATTGCTATGGTGCTTTTCATGAAATTGTTTCCTCTGGAAGTTAATTCTAGTTTCAGATGGTTGCTGGAATAAATGGAATTTTTGAAAATATCATTGTTGCATGCAACAATTTTAACTGATTTCAAATGGCTTGATCTTGATTTTCAGGTAAATAGTGAAAATATTTTCCACACATGTAGTGAACGACACCTGTAGTGTTTGTGGTCTTAGCAATGTGAAAAAGTTTTTTCTATTTTCAGATTTCTTTCTGGAGAGTTCTATTTCTTCATGGTAGGTTGTAATGTTTAACAGTCAGTTTACAAAAAAAAAAAATGTTCATCCATGGTTTTATAAATGCCATCTTTAAGCATCTATATATAGATCTATTATAGTCCCTACCACTAGATGGTACAAATAAAATAAAATTGTAAGTATTTTCTCTGTATCATAATATATGTCTCTTATAGTAATAATGTTTCAATTGTTGATTAACAAATTTATTATTTCTATCAGCATTATGGTAGTTTGAGGAGCGATTATTATTGAATTCTTGTTGTATTCTTTTGTTCACATACAAACAAGAAATCAAATTCATTGACTACATCATCAGGACACACTCAATACAATACAGGTGTTGACATTGCATAATTTTATACGGAATAGGTTATTTTCAAACTGTATGTTCTCAACAGTGATAATTCTTCATTCATTGACTGGAAGAAAATGTTTATGGAAGTAAAGGTTTTATAATATTTTGTCAACTCACATCTTTTAAAGTTTCTTTAAAAGATTGAAGAAAAAGATTAATATCACCTTTTTCTGCATGTACAGACATAACCAAAACCCATAGAACATAGTAGGGTCTAAACTCCCAAACCAAGTTGTGTTTCCCTGATTCCCAGTGACCTAATGGTTGTTGATTACACTTTCTTGGTAATAATGATTGATACATTCTAAACAGTTTACACCAATGTTTCATTGCTCTTATATCATGAACATTACATTGATCTAGATGTTGGCAGTAGTGTATCATATCATTTTCAAAAAATGCTTCAGCTGCATTTGAAATGCATGAATTGTTAAAGAATAAGCAGATAATTGTGTCATTTATTATTACTTACTTATTTCTGGAGCCCTATAGAAACGACTCACTAGATATGGCGTTATGTCATTCTCAGACACATGGGAAGCAGAGCCAAAATCACATAACTTCAATACCATCTTAGACTCATTGACCTATGTGTGAAAAAGACACAAATGATAAATTACGATATTGTCCACACTTCTAACAAGTATACTGGAGTGACCATTTACAAGCAATTTATTCAATTAACTAATAACAATGACAATAATATTAATAATGATAGTAAGAGAAATAACGGCAATAAATAATAATTTAAACAATAAGAATCACAAGATACCTATAACAATAATAAAAGGGTCTTTGACGACTATGAATTAACAATAAATATACCTTTTATGGGGTCCATAAATCATATTGGAGGTCAAAATAATGAGATTGCAAGAATCAAATATAATACCTTTATATTACCAAACATACATTAAAGGGAAAAAAATAATGAGAACGTAATAGTAGATCTGTGGTAGGCTTTTCTCATGTTCAAAAGGCACATTAAGCATATGGATTAATTTGAATTATCGAATATTAAATTCATGATTTTGTAGTGCAACTCCTTACCAAAATGTTATCCGGTTTGATATCAGCATGAAGAATACTACATTTTCTCAAAAGTTTGAGTGCCAAGAGTAATTGTTGACTATATGATCTTACAGCTTTTATGTGAAGACCTATATCTTTTCCATATTTCTTGAGCACTTCTCTTAGATTCATACTGAAAAAAAAAAAAAAGAAAAAAGAGAGATTTGTAAAGTACTGCAGTAAATACTATGGATATTTAAATAGCAAATGTAATACAATGTTCTTTGCCTTCTAATCTGCAACCCAACAACCCAATCCATCTAAGAACCCAATGTTTCAGATTGACAATTCTTACTGTATAAGAGTTTTTTAAACAGAAAATATGCCATCTCACTTTTATAATAGGGCTGCAAGGCTACCCTTCACACAAAAGAGTTTTTTAAACAGAAAATATGCCATCTCACTTTTATAATAGGGTTGTAAGTTAAGGTCAACAAAAACGAATATTTTGAGCTTATTCAAATATTTAACTATTAATAATGTTTATTTTTGTCACAAAAAGATTTTAACTCATCTACAATGAAAGTAAAGATATTCATAAAGATATGAAAAAAGAATTTTCTTTCAGCAATGTGGACTTTCCAATTTTGATTTATTCCAAGCTCACTATGATTATTATGACTATCCACTACAGAAAAATTAACCCTATAACACATGAACACTGAAAAGAATTCATTTACAACTTGAACTTATTTACACAATTTTTATAAAGGAATTCACACGAGAAAGTAAATGCATTCCTTGGATGTAATAGATGAAGCTTTGTTTCCTTCGTTCTAGATGAGCAATTATAATAAATGTTGACAGTTTTGCTCGCTAAGTCGAAGCCAAATTAAAATCGTGTTATACATAGAATGCAGTGGTATTCGTACAAATATCATAGTTTAGGAATTGTCTGTAGAAAGTTCTATTCAAGTCAAATTAATATTAAAAGATCAAATGATGATTGATGTTTTGAATTTCCGGAAAAAAATCTCCTTTAAGTCTAATGAGTCATGTATTAAATGGAGATTGGTGTTGGGAATCAATTGAATGCATAATTGAGTGTATTTTAAAACAAATTATCCTAGATTTAGGAGCCCCATCAATTAGTTACTAATGTTTTAAGCCTATTTTATCTAGATATATAAGGGTAGTGTTATTCACTCATTGGGTCATTGTGATTTTACTTAGTAATGTAATCAAGTCATTCTATTGGAATGTGACGCCATGTCTAAACAATATAAACCAGTTTAAAACATATTCTTGGTGGTTTCAAATGATGAGTGATTTTTGTCTCATGAAAAAGAAATTGGTACAAAACACGTCAAAATATGTCTATCAAGTCCTGATATTCAAGCACCAGCCAATAGTGAGAAAGCAACATAATAATAATAATAGACCCTTACACAAATTTTCAAAATGATTGCAAATTAAATTTCCATTTTTGGCAAAAGATCTTGAGAGGATGATTGGACATTAATAAGACAATAAAGTCAATGGATAGATAATTCCAAGGTAAGAGGACCCAGAGAATAAAATACCATTGCGTAAAATAGTTGCCTTATTGAGAGACAGTCCTGTCTGATGATGGACTGAGTCCTCTATGAGGGACTGTTCTGCAATTTGAGGGAAGGAAACTTAGACAGCTTGCTCTGTTAAAATAGAATTAAAACCTAATCAAATCAAATCTTACAAATTATACTTTGAGACCAACCTTAGAGGTTCAAAGACCAGACATAAATGTTGTTTGTGAAAAAAATGACGAAAGAGACGAACACAGTGAAATTTGTCATCTGGATCTGCATCATTCAGTTTGCGCAGAAATTCAAGTTCTTTCATGCCAGTTTTCAGCCTGAAAATAATATATGATTTTTTGATGATCCTTTGCAGAGGAATTCAGTATGATCATTATTGGCACTTTATCCTATTCATGACAAAGTATCAAATAAAAAAATATTTCTTATTATAAAAATTGCATAAACTTACAGCAATGATTTGAAAATTTAATACAGGCAGAAAATGAGATATAATATCTTAGGATTTCAACAACCTGCTAATGAATTTATCAAAACACAATCCATTTCATATGATCAATCTGGATCACCTACATCATTTCATTGTTTCGAATCATTTTGATAGCAACATCAGTATTGCCTCTGGCAGCATCTCTTGCACGCACTACGTTACTAAACATTCCTTGTCCCTTGTATGCATAGACACCATACCTTTTGTCCAGTAATTCTCCAATTCGCACGCCTAGAAAGTGAAAAAAAAATGTTTTGTTATTACTCATTATCTATAATTGCAAACACATTTGCTACCAAAAGCAACTCAACCTAGGGCTCATTCCTGATTTGAAAACTAAGTGGGTCAAATAAAAAATAAATACTCGTAAATTTCTACTAATGACCAGAAGAAAAATGGGTTAGTTTGTTTTAAACATAAATGATCTTCTAGATGTTATCAAATCATGTTGATAAATTTTTGCAGACAATAATATAATTTATACTTCTACATTGGGTTGGCAAGGGCTACAGATTGATGTTTCCCTTTTCCATTGGTTTGATTGTTGGAAATTACAGTTTAATATTACTAAATGCAAGGTTCTACATATCAATTGACTAGACAATGCTTATCATTCCTTCACAGATGAATTTCAAAACAATGCTTTATTGGTATAGATTCTTAGGTGTTGTCTTTCATCAAAAATTGAATTTTGATTTACATATTTGTGAGCATACTTATAGGCAAATAGTTTAATTGGCATTCTAACGTGCAATGACAAAAGACCTTATGTCATTTTGACGCGACATTTTTTTAGTTTAGATTTGGATACATTTCCATAATCTTCAACTTATGACAAAAAATGAATTTTGAAAAAGTTATAGTTTTTGAATAATATCAATTTCCTATGTCCCCACTCAAACTTTTACCTGCCATACAATGACAAAACACCTTAACTTTGACAGAACGTCTTCAGCCACAGAGCGAAGGCATTTTACATGTAGTGACACGACTCGAGACTAAAGCCAATGCCATGACGAAACACCTTCATGATGGCAAGAGCTTGGCGTGTGTCATGCGTGGACTGTGTTTGGAAATATTTTATAGTGTAAGGATGTGTATGTTTGGCTCGAGCGCATTTATATATTGTAGACTGATTTTACTTTCACCCTGTCCCATAAAAAGACATAAAGAAGGAAGCAATCAATAATAAAGAAGTTGGTATCGTAGATTAAATTTCGATATTATTATCGAATCATTGCTAAATGATGTAGAAGGGCTCACTTACACTGATACATGTATTATGGCCGCGATCAGATTGGCAAAAAAAGAGATACAGAGGGAAACCAGTCGGATAGAGCGGATGCAGAAAAAAAAATCGAGTCGCAACCATCTTGACAATAAGAGTTTTGTTTTTTGCCTGCCATAGGGCTCACTTTTTCAGAATGAAGGGTTATAAATATTGATGGCTTAGAAGATTTGCAGTATTTGTATCCACAGAGTAGGCCTACCTAATTTGTATTTTCATCTGCAAAATTTGTATTCTATCGACCAATGTTCACACATCGTCATACTTAATAATTTTATAACATCAAATCTCAAATATTGAC
>JASKDV010186044.1:0-12017 GCA_032466395.1 Aegires albopunctatus
AAAACACATTGATCAAAGCGGGATTCGAACCCGAGCCGCACAAACGTTTGCAGCCCGGCGCTCCTATCCATTCGACCACTGCGCCCTTTACATGAGTAAAGTCATGTGGAATTTTTTTTTCTTATCTCTTCAAAAATTAAAACCCAAATAAAACTGACGGCGTACATATAGATGATTGTGAACGTGGTTTGAGACAATGATGTAAGATTTCTTTTTTCCTTGTTTTGTTTTCATTTTGGTATTTTATAACAATCCAACAGTTAATTTGTTAATTAAAAGAAAATACTGATAAAGTTATACTTACTTCTGTGTAAGTTTGACTAATGGTTTCAATAAGGTTTTGGTGTTGTTGCAATGCTTCTTCTAATTCTTCTATTCCCGAGGGTATTTTTAAACTGTCGCAGGTATTCTGCCAGACTATAACCTGGGCCAAATACTGAGGAATAAAGGGAAATGACGAAATATTATCAGATAAAAAGATAACAAAGGACATAATCCAATTATTTCATCGCAACCATAAATTGTGATCAAAATGATGATTTCAATAAGAAATGTTTTTTTAATGCTTAACTTGCACTATTGAACAAATATTAAACTTTTTCAATAATTCAAAAAACTACATTATTTCTAAAGTAACCTTCATTAAAAAATATCAATACATTTCAAGTTCACTGTAATGTAATAAACCCTTGGCACAATGAGTTTGTATGATTATCAAACCAAGCCCAACATGACTCTCTGTTGTTTCAAAACTGTTATGTGTTTGGCAATAATGGTGATATAGTTCAAATCCTTAACAACTGGGCATGACAATATGTATATTTCAGCCAGGCTTCTTCATTGTGTTTCCAAGGACCCAAAAACTTTTCTTAAATAGTATCCAAGACTTTGTTGAATTGCATTATCAGTAACCGGTTTAACTCATAAACGTTCTTATCAAGAAAGTCTTACCTGTTCTGCTTTCTTATGAAAGACTACAGACATTCTAAGTACAGTGCTCCTATCTTCTAGTGCTGCTGCTAGACTCTTCCACTCCCTCTCAAGCCTCCCACCTTCCATACGGATTGTATTGGAAGCATAATGACCAGAGTCACACATGCGTTGAGCCATCCCTAGGATGCGGGTTATGTTTACATATACATTCTGAGGAGGATTTTAGAGGAAATTAAAATTTTTAGGCTACAAATTATATTTATAAGTAATAGGAATACGTACTAAGTTACATTGTGTTTTATATAAATAAATTTATTGATTGATTTCTATATTGAATACATGTATCAGTCAAAATAAGTAATGGCCAGTATACATAAACAATGACAATGAAGGGCTAGCAGTTTGGGGACAACCAGATTTGATAAAATCATATCTCCAAATAAACTTACCAAACTCAACAAGGTTTGGGGTTTACTGTCAATACGCAAAAAAATACCAAAAAAAAATATATATATATATACATATATATATATATATATAAATAAACAAATTGGAATATTTTATTTTAAGTATTTTGTTAGTTAACTAATTGTATGTAGATCTAAGTATTTCATATTATAGCCTATGTTTAAGAGTATCAAAAAATATTGTCAATAGAATCATTCACTGACATATCCCACATTTAATTACTTTTGCAGGAGATATCTTTGAAGTTTTTTTGTAGTTTTGTAATCCTTTTCATTCACAATGTTATAATATCTATAAATCAACTTTATTAAAATCCTTTTCATTAAAATATCGATATGTTTTATGAGCAGGTTGTGAAACATAGTGAAAGTAATATTTGGACAATATCAACTCAAAATTAAAAACTGTGGATTACGTCAGTTCGTGATTCCAGTTACAATATGTTTGATATAATAATAGATCTGAAAGATACAGTGAAACCCTGATAACCACCCTCCTATTTACCACCAGTCTTTGGCCTTGGTGCAAATATTGCACTATATAATAATCTTCCGTTGTCTCGTTTTACCGCCTACTGCCATCTGTCAACATTTAAGAAGAATATTCTTTAATAAAATCAATAAAATATGATTCGATGTACCACCAATGCAGCCGGTGATTACGAAAAAAAGAAAAGTAATAATATCGTTAACAACGCTATCATTGCATGAACACTGAAATAAGGCAAACTGTCTTTCTTTTTTGATGTAGACTCGTATCATAACACCTGCATGAGGTTAGCCTTATTGCTGATGTATAATAAATAAAATAAAATACTAGATCTAGTATCACAGTTTACTCTGTGCTTTCCTGGTCAACCCTTCCCCCGGGCAACATCACATCTACGAGCTGCGATGCTAGTCAATGTCATAGGTCAACCAACGTCATGACATCTTAGAATGTCAGAGTCATAACCTTAGAACAGCCAAGTGGGAAAAAATGTTGCCAATACTATTGTGTTGTAGTGTAGTTTAAAGTCAACCTTCAATGCCCTGGCAAGGAGTGGTGGAGTTTATCACTAACATCAACATAGTAGCACACACAAACACAAAAATCCTGCTATACCACCAATGTTTTTGTTGGCAGTAAATTGAAGTTTCACTGTAATAGTAAAGTTACCACCACTAAACATCCCGGAGGATAGCAAAATGTTTTGGATAAGAGAATGGTGAATGGCTGAAACACAAATTTTGCTTTTAAAAGTTACTAGTAGTGTCAAGGATGTTTTGCCAAATGTCATGGGCCTTAACTATTGAAGAATCTTTATTCTCATTCTAAGACAAGACAATGGAACTGATCAGTCACGATTTAACTCGCACTATTTGACTGAAACATAAAATATAAAGCATTGAAAAGCACTATGGCGAGACATTGGAGAGGCCCCAAGTGATGGAATAAGAATATGTTGTATATTCAATATTACAACAACAAAAAATGACTTTACCTCAGCACTTGTGGCAAATTGACAGTGTTCAGATTCCAATTCCACTGCCATTTGGTGACTGATTCCAATTTCTGTATAATTGACTAGAAATAAATCTCTGTTGTGACTGATCCATTCAAACATCTGATGAAAAAAGAAAACATTGCAAATATGAGATGATGCAGTAGAATAGCTAAAAGGCATATTGATGACATCTAAATTACAACCAAGTCGATCTTCTGTTGAAAGTTTAGGCTTAAGATGTTGTTTTGGCAAACACAACAAATATGAGAGCCCTACAAAGATCCATTGACTGATAGATAAAAGCAAAAAGACATGGCATTGTAATAGACAAACAATAAATTTAATCCCCAATCTAATCATGATGGTAGTGTAGAAAACAATTATAACAATAAGTTGCTTCTGGCATACTTGAGGGGCATGATATGAGGTGGTGTAACAAGTTGCACACTCTTTTATCATTTGTTTCATGACAATGAACTGTTGTATCACTTATTGATAGAGGCTGTGGTACATATATATATGTGTGTGTATATATATATATATATATATATGTGTGTGTGTGTGCTTAGAATGTTAAAAAAAAGATAAAGAAAGAGAAGGAAACAAAACAGGCATTAAATGCCTCAGATAGAATATCTCAATTTATTGATGACTTTGTCCATGCCAGATTCTCTAGGGTCTTAATAACAGATGGTTCCTATGCCTATGTACTTTTAATATACATAATGTAACATAAAAATCAAAAGATCAAGTAGGCAGAAAGAGATGAAATCACGACATATTTTTCACTGTAATTTAAGAACGAAAGAAATAAATCAACCTTCTCAACATCTGCTTCAAATATCCTCAATTGCAAACATTGCTCAAGACGCATTTTTTTCACAGTCCATAGTTGATTAAGGTGTTGTTTGGTTGATTGTAGATTATCCAGTAACTGAGAAATTTGAGGTACAGCTGACTGAAAATCTGCATTCCCTGATATCACATATCTGCGGCCACCAGAACCTAAAAAATAAAAAATATAAAATCATTATTGGGCAGGGGCTAAAAAGAGAGCTGAAATAAGATTCATTTTTTAATTCTCTGAAACAGAGGTTATAATATTTTGGAGAAACAGTTCTTTATAATGTAATGTTTGACTCTCACTTATTCAAAATGAACATCACAAATTGAATAAAAATGATATTTCATACATTCATTTAAAAAAAAGAATAGTTTAATCATAGTTAGATATATTCCTATATACCTCCATATTCCCCCGTGATTCTTTGAAGGATTTGATGACCCTCCATAGCTAGTTGCTCCACTGGGGCCATGGTGACCCTCTTTTTTAGCTGATTGTGGTCCTCCAGCACAAGCTGGGCACCATTGAGATCATCTGGTAACTCAGGATTGGTCAGAATCTCACCCAATTCATCCAGCTTGTCAAGAAGATCTAGGGCTTTCCATATAAATTCTTCCAACATCTGAAAAATTAAATCTTCATTTAAGAAACCCACTGTTGAATGATCGCAATAAGTAAAATAGTTTTGTTTCGGGGTTTTGTGTTTTGGTTTTGGTTTTTTTGCTTGTTTCAGCTTTTACTTCCCTTTCTTTACCTTGATTATTATTTTTAAACTTTTGCATATATCATTAATTGATTATAAGACTAATACCAATTCATGAAGTCTGAAAACAAATTAAACAAATAAAAATTACCGCTCTAATGATGAAAAAAAACAGAAAAAAGGAACATTTTCATTCTCTTAGTCAAAAATTCTTTTACTAGAGGATTGGATAACGTTCCTATCAATCAATCCCATTAAAGTCATGGCGATTAGATCATAAATTCAACTACATGAAAAAGCAGACAAATCATCAGTCGTCATCTATGGATAGTGTTTCTATTCAAAATATTAACAAAGGAATCAAGTATCATTATACAAACCAATCTAAGCTGGATCCATTGCTCATGGTCATACTCCAATGTGCCTTCAAATTCTCTGGTCAACTGAGTCGTTTCAATAGCTTTATTTAAATTATCTAAAGATATCATGTTGGTCTGAAAATGAAAAACAATGAGGATAGTTTAGATGCAATGATGCTGGGATTTATGCTCTTTCAAATTACAAACCAAGACTATAGTTTTAATGAATCTAAAATGATAAAATATCAATTGCAATATAAAACATAAAATGTATTAATATTTATGACAACAGTGGCAAATAATATAATCATACTAATGTGCTTTAGCCCTCGAGACGAAGCTACCCGAATCAACCAAAATTGAAATTTACAGCTTCAGGATTGTGGCACTGTAACTTTTGCATTGCACTATTAATGAGATTTAGATTTTGGGTGTATCTTTTCCCTTGTCCAGTCAGCAATAGGCACAATATTTGGTTGAAACAAGGGAATCAAAGTTGAAGAAGGCTTTATTTTGGACCAATGACAGGAGCGTACATAAAACCTATTTACACAGGTAAAGCTGGTTTTTCAGTATACATGCAGTAAGTTAGACATCAAAAGAACAACAAAGAAACAAGGTTTTCATGGTTTATCTGTGCAACACTCCTCAATCAAAATTTGATAGAACCAAAAAGTTGAAGGGCAAAATCAAAGCCCTGCTTCACTATGGTAAATTCAACATCAGTTCAAAGTGGCACTTTAGCTTAGTGTCACAAGTGTTGGCTTTTATAATATTTGGGGATCAGATCCCCATTCATACTTGGTCAAATATTTAAACTAAGTAAGGCTTTTTACATTTGTTTTAATTTATGCCTGAATTAAGACCAATAGAGCCAAATAACTTAGTAAACTGTATGCATTTAAGTCTATTTTTGCACTTATTATTTGCTATTTTATCCTTTGTACTGCTCTTTGAGCTCTCCGGAGGGAAAGCCAATTATAAATATTGTTTATTATTATTATTATTATTATTTTGCTGGATTCAATCCCTGATTAAGGCATCTCATAGATTTCCTCCAGCATTTATTTAACCACTTTTGTCTATCTCCGTGACATAGTGAGAATCATGCAATGTGTCCAAGTCTGCATTTGTTGCAAAGATTTGCAACAAATTTACAAAGACCTATCTTAATATTTTGTCATAATTCAAGTATAACCTACCTTTTTCAAAATTTGAGTTCCAGAATGCATGCTTTACATATTTACGAGAAGCACTAAGAGGATGATAATTCCAAGTTTGGCCTCTGGTTATTCTTCCACCCTCTAGGTATTACACACCTCTAATTCAGGTCCAAACCAAATAAATACAGAAATCAACAAATTTTAACAACATGTACACACAAAATAAAGTGCTGCCTTACTTCAAAGTTATACTTTGAGCTGCCCAAGCTTGTGCGTTGTTTTTCCCAGAATTTTTCAGGCTTGATAATGTAGGCCATATTGATATTTCCTGGGAAGCAGTCCTAAAGAAAACACAGCAAGCAAAATCAGTTGTTTTGAGAAAAGTCTAAACTCTCAAATAAATTGGCACACTTTAAATTTAGGAGGGGAAAAAAAAAGGACTTACCATATAACATTAATACAATTGCTTACTATTATCGTTGTTTTAGAGCTAACAACCAACTTTTACTTTAAATTTTGATAAATAGAAAAAATAGATGTGAACATAAATTTATAACTTGTATCAAAGATAATATTCAAGTATGAGGCGTGTGACAAAAAAACAGATAGAGAACCTTATTAAAAAACATTCCAAATGACAACTTTCAAATAGTATGGAAATAATTCCGAAATAAATAAGCTTAAAAAAGAAAAAGAAAGAAAGTAAAAAGCTTTATAACATTCATTGTAATGATAATAATAATACCTGTAATGCTTTAAGAATAGGTTTAACAGTTTCCCATTTGGTCCCTCTCATGTCTAAAATCATGGTGAATCCTCTGTCTCGAACTTCGTCGCTATTAGATAAATTACATGGGAATAGATAGATTGTGAAATGTGACAATGTTCATTAAAATCACATCTTAAATATTGATATATCCTTCTATAAAGGTCATTAAGAATGATAGATGATTACAAAAATCCCAATGAAAACAAAGAAAATCAATAACTGACAAAGGCAAGAAAAGGATATCAAGTCATCTGAGCAAAAACAAACTTTCAACATATATATAATATAATACAATAAAGCATTAATAGTATTCATCCTTGTGTTAAGCTGCCCTACATACCCTGGCCCATTGTCAAGTTAAAAAACAAAGATCCATTAGGCAAATTGAACAATTTACTAGATAGCTTTTAATGCCAATAGAAACAGCTAAAACTTCCATTGATAAATAAGGCCATCATTGAATCATTACTGATCTTTCAGCATCATAAAAACATAAAACTTGGGGAGTTAGTACCTGGGTACACTGGCCAGGTAAGTCATCAGACGACGAAGATCTTCGCTGTTGAGTCTCTCTGGGTGAGTATGAGATGGGAATGTAAGGATTGGTCCTCCCCGGCGGTCACGGCCACCTATTAAAGAGAAAAGTGTCTCTTAAATTAAAAATATGTTGATATTACAAATTTTGTTCATAGATAGGAGTTATTAAAGCCTTTTTATTCCTAAAGACTAATATATAATCTTAATCAGCAATAATCATATGAAATTGAAAAATGTGATACTGATTCACACAAAAAGTGACGAAAAGATTAATGAATCAAAATTAACATAATTCCTACTGAGTAAATCCATAATATAATGGTTATATTATATTGTTTTGTTGATTGTGAAAGTTTACAAAGTACAACCATTAAGTGTATCTCCCTTTATTATTCCCAAGGGGACAATTTTTTCTTTAAGGTCTATTCTAAGAAAAGAAAAAAATATTCCAAGCAACAGCCTCAGGTAGGCAATATGGGTAAATTATCTTGCCAAAGTAACAAAACAGAAGCCAAAGTGGGACTCGAACCTGGGTCCTCTAGGTCACAATGCTACTGATAAGAGTTACTATCCACTCGGCCATCGAGCCCCCTGATAGCTAATTGTCTAGCCCCCATCTTTTTAAATAACACAATCAGGTTTCATACATCTATGCTTCAACAAAGTTTAGTTCTTAAAAACAAGTGAAGAGAATCAATTTGTCTACAGAAGTGAGAGAACTAGGTTCTAAGCTGTTGAATGTGTTTTATTGCTATGAGCTAGAGTAATGACTTTCAGAGGCAAACATATAATATCTAACAAGGGAAGCATGAACAAAATTATAGAATTTCTCAATGTTCCCAAATTCAAGACATATATGAACCCTAATACATCATGAGTACATTGTCTTATAAATGGACAATTGCATGTATACCTAATCCTCATGCATACTAGAGGAGCGTTTGGTGACATCATGTTAATTCTAGCTATTTTTGTCTGAAACAGGCCGGCTGATCTCATGTCAAGTGCTAAATTTTTATAGTCTACCCTTTCCTGTCCTCAAAGTGCAAAGCACTGTCCCCTTTTCCTCTTACCTCCTTTAAATAGCTATTTGTTGTGGATGTCTTTTTGCATTCATTCTAAATAAGATAATAAGTGGCCCCAAATCATACCCATCAACTTTGTTTGATGCCTTTGATGACATTTATTATGCAGAGGAGCATTCTCTTCTGATTCTTATATATAAATAATATATATATATGTAAAATTCATTTCTAATTTTGTTTCTTGAGATTAGACATTTTTCCTAAAAGTAGGTCCCCTAAATTTACTCTCTGCTATTTCTATCTTTCAGAATTTAAATTCGTTTATGAGGACTGGTATTATGTGTGATAAAATGTTCTAACTTTTTTGCAATAAGTTATACACCTTACAACAACTTTAATAAATTTCTGTCCTTTGCAAATATTGATCTTCTTGACACATTGATACTTATAAATTAGTTTCACGTAGAGGAACACTGTGGATTTGTCGCTAGTATTCACAATTCTTGAACAGGAGAAATTCAACGTCCATTGATCACAGCCCTAGCCAGAGATACCTTGCAATAATTCAATTTTAAGTGTCTGAAGAGACAAATCAGGATATAAAATAGATCTAAAATATCCTTAATTTGCAATCAAAGAGAGATATTTTTAAAAAATTAATTCACCTGAAAGGTAGGCCACCCGCTCTCTGAGGACATGGACAATGTCTGCAGCTTTCAGACCATCATTGCGACGTCCACCTAAAAATACAAAATAAAAGTCATAGTCTTGTCACAAGTTGTTTTTGATTGAAATTTTCATTTTTTTCCAATTCCAAATTGTATCACAGTTAACCTATACTAAATTAAACATCTTGATATAGGAAAACAGTGCTAGATATAAAACAAATTTAAAAGACATTAGATTTACTAACTGATATATATAATATTAAAATACACACCAAACTCTACTGAAAATTACAAATGACCTATGTTCAATCAATAAAAGGGGGAGGAAGGGGAGGGGTATCCCGTAGCAAGAAAATAAACATTCATACTTAATATGAAATACTGCAGCTGTTTTAACTCTATCATGGTTGTTTCAAGCACACAAAATGGGGAGCAAGTGACTGAGGCAGAATTTGTTATCAATGACAATCAATCCCTCTCAATCATCTTGTTTTTTTATTGTTAAATAGCACACTACATGATTTTATCCAACTGGTTGGCAGCTAAGAAGTATTTAACAAGATCAGGCTGTGGCTTAAGGAAAAAGGCAGAAGTCAGAAGAAAAAAAAAGGAAAATATATTTATAACAATTTCTATTCCCTAGTTTTCTCATATTTTTGGTTACCTAACCTCTCAATGTGGTTCCCAACTAAGGAAGTCCCATTGCTCAGTCAGTAAAGCAATAGATATTTTTAAAGTTACAAGTGATTGAAATGGCTTACCTGTGGTCCCTTAAGAGTGTAAAAAAATATTTGGTAATTCTACATCACTTAAAAATTACTTAAAAATTGTTTTCTGAATTTAAATCCCATAAAATAAAGAAGTACATAATGTAGTTATGAAGCAATTAAAAGATTTATTTAAACCAATCACTTTTAACCTTCCAATTATAAATCATAATGGGAAAATCACACCACAGGAAGTGCTCTACTGAAAATTACAACTGACCTATGTTCAATCAATAAAGGGGAGGTATCCCCTCTTTCCCATCTATAAATTTTATTCATCAAATTCCTCCATCATGGTCACACAAAAAGCCAAAAATCTTGGTGTTTTGTTTTATACCACCACTTCTATTAATATCAATTAAGACCTTGAACCTTCAGCTTAGAAAAGTTTCCCATCTTGTTATGTGAGTATAAACAGATTAGTTTATGAACGGATCTCTATACTCTCACCTTCTCTCAACTCATTAAACTAGGCTCGTTCAAATGTAATATTATTATATATGTTCTTTTTGCCACTAAATGTCTCTTAAAACAGTCCCTCACAGTTTGAAAACATTTTTAAGCTTCCTCGTTTAGTTTAAACGACTGGAAAACGTTCCGCATGTTCTCCCATAAAATAAATGAGTGTTGAAATTTGTACACGATAGTCTATATTACAAAGACCTGCTGCAACTCTCTATCTGTCAAACCTGCATTATATCCAAGGCGTCCAAACGGTTGGATTTTGAAAATCAAAGATGTCTGATTGTTTGATATTCAAAAATTTTGAATTTTAGGAATTGATCACAGATACTATTTCTGACACTATGCTTGGATTAAAAAGGATTCATAAGCTATGGGGAAGAATGCACACACACTAGAGGACAATATAAGGAGGGTGTTATGGAACTTCAATTCAAACACCTTATAACAATGACTGACAACACAACAATCCCCCAGCATATATGGCGAGGTTGATCTCTTGTTGGGGCCTCTTAGAACAGCTCACACTACACTATAAAGAAGGTAGTTACAAATTCAACCCTGTCTCGATTATATTGCAATTCATTACTTGACGGTCTCTCAAATGAAAAGTCCAAACTTCAGAGGGTACAAACAATGCAGCTAGGTTGGTTCTCAGAATATCTAGATTACAAAGAGTTTGGAAACTGGTTGTTCCACTGGTTACTAATCAAAATTAAAGCCGGTTCAGAATTAAATATAAAATTGCCCTTTTTTGCTTTTTAACTTTAATACTTTACAATTAGTCTTCACCTCAGTATTATATGAACTCATTTCCCCATATTCCCCCTAGAGGTTTCAATGAAAGGTGCTATCGATGTTCTTTATTATGATTAATATTATTATTATTATTATTATTATTATTATTATTACAAGAAAGAGCCTGACACAGTGCATTTATTATGAATCAATGCATGTACAGACCGAGGCGCATGTGCAGTGCCTGATTTTCAAACAGGACAGTTTATGGGATTCCGAATGAAATTCTAATCGTATTTGATTTTGATATTCTAAATGACAATAGAGCCTTAAATCAAACATATGGCTGGGCCATGCACCAAAGAATGTTATTTTATATATTATATATATGCATGTTGTGTATAAATGCCAAATTTGAAAATGTCAACGTAATTTCTGCCTTATTTTTATTATAAAATATAACTAGTTGACCCTTTGCAGCGTTGCTTGCAATGATTTTAAAACAAAACACAGTGAAAAAACCCAAAACAAAGCTTCAACGATCCTTCAAAAGAAAGTGAAAGCAGAAGTAGGTTTGGCTTTGAAGTGGCTTGCTACAGGATGACTGCATTTCTTGGCCAATGCGGGTATAAAATGATAATAGAAAAATTTATTGATAATTTATATATCATTATTTGTAGATATACATTATATATTTAGACATATTTTTATTTAATGAGATTCTCATCTTAGGATATTTCAAAAATTTGGTCGCATTAAAGCTCTCAGTACGGGTGACCTTGATTTCATAAAAATTATTTTGAACGGAGCCTGCCATATTTTAGACCTAGATCTAGATTTTCTTGAAATAGTGCACATTGACAGTTGATAATTTGTGTGTGTGTGTGGTGGTGGTGGTGGTGGTGGGGGGGGTTAACTCTTTATGTCCGGTGAGCCGACTCATGCGGCTCAACAGAAAGACGACATTTTCTGTTGAAACACTAATTTACTTTTACCAAATTGGAACTCTTTTCGGTAATGAAGCCGTAAATATGTATTATTCTCACTGTTAACATCCGGTTTCGTTACAAATTCGAAAGTTTTCACGTTTTCTAG
>JASKDV010186055.1:0-14012 GCA_032466395.1 Aegires albopunctatus
ATTATTATTATTATTATTATTATTATTATTATTATTATTATTATTATTATTATTATTATTATTATTTATTTTTTTTTTTATTATTATTTTTTTTTCTTCTTTTTTCTTTTTTTTAATTTTTATTTCATATGTATTAATATTAATATTACTATTGTTGTTTGTTGTTTTTTCTTTTACTTTCCTGATTTTGTCTAAGGGTTGTTTTTGTTATCTTATTATTTTGCACTCACCCGTCAGCTTTACCCCCACTGCCTCAAACGAAGACAAATATTTCTGTTGTAACCTTTGTCACTTGAATATAAATACTTTTCTCTTGGTTTATGTGACACCAAACTCCATTTAAGTGTGACGTGGATACTCTCGAAGTTCAATATCTTTGCAGTGATAATTTGATTAGATATCTTTTCAGTGATTCCATAATTCTGTATTGTTAGATAATTTTGATAATATACAATAATTTAGCTAGATAAAGTAGATAGGATTGATGAAAGAACTTTAAATTTCCTTTATTTTATATTCAGGCTCTTGGGATAAATAAATGGAATTGGTTTTTTTTAAGATAGAGTGCTGAATAATGTATCTATAAAATAATGCTTACATTGTAGTAAAGGACATAAGAAGCGAAGGTTTCTGAATGTGATTTTATTTTGAAAAAATAACAGTTAACTTTGAGTACGCAAGTTTTCATAATGATTGCCTGTACCGTATTTCAAACACACTGTCATGATATTTATGTATTATTGCACATATTTTGTATTGAGTAATGAATTAATATCGTTTATATAATGAATTTCAATACTAATGACTGACATTCTCAGTTCACAAAATTATTATTTCCTTAATTCAAATTAATATATTTCCTTAATTCTCTCTCTCTCTCTCTCTCTCTCTCTCCCTCTCCCTCCCTCTCCCCCTCTCTCGCCCCCCCCCCCCCCTTCTCACTCTCTCTCTCCCCCTCTCTCGTCTATTTTTCTTTCCCTCTCTCTCCTCCATGGAGGAAAGCAATGACACTACAGTAAATTGTCCACTTTGAAATTCCATGGTTTCAAACTACTTTGAGTCAGTCACCACAAAAACTAAAAAAAATAACCGATACATTATATGGATTCCTAACTTACCCCCTCATTCAAAGACATGTACTTCGGGATTCAAAACTGTGGTTTCTTTTTTATTCTAGTATTGATATTTATTTATTCTTATCCATTTCTTTTTTCCCTCTCCTTCAATTTTTTCTTCAATGTCTTTACTTTTTTTCTCCAAAAAATTAGTTGCCCGATTCACTTTCCTTAAAATCAATTTTTCCCTTAGTCAAAATATTCCAACCTCCTTATTCTTTTGTCTTCCATTTTTGAGTCATTTTTTACCCTTCTTTTCAAAACTTCTATTTGTTTTTCTCAACATAATTTTTTTTTTCCCCCTCCTTTCTACAATGCTTTCTTTTCTTCTTCCTCTTTAGTCATTATTACTTAATTTCTAATGACGCTGCATGGATTTACAAAACAACATGATCAACTTCAAATATTTCTTAGCTTGGATAGTTAATACTTTTAACTCTGCTAGGACCATACCACATTCTATTTCCGTACACGTACCATAATTGTATATGAAACTGGAACCAGCGCGTTGCTTGATGGTTTCGAAAGAGATTTGTCAATGTCAAAATTAGAGGAAATCTTTTAAAATTCTTTACCAATTAGACTTGTAAGTTGAGCTGTTTTATAATTATTAATCTTTTCATTGCACTCTGAAGCTCATTCTTTTTAATTATCCTTTAATGAGATATAATGTTGATGTTTTACATAAGAACATTAAAAGATGTTTTATACGGTAACATTAAAAGAAGTAATTGAAGCTCTGCTCCTCTGCTTTAGTACTGGCTCCAGCTGCAATAGCACTTAATAATCATTATACTTTAAACCATATTATTTTTTGTACAGCTTCTAAATTACAAGCTGAGAATTCTATAAACGGTGTAATGAAAAATATCAGAAAAATTAGGTAGACTCGGATAGCCAAACCTTAACAGGCAATATCCCCATGTTTGAAATTACACTTGACGCATCTTGCTCATAAAATTTACTGATTGTTCATTAAATATACAGATCTCTGTTTTATTCTGCTTTACTCATGCTATTTAGTTCAAGCTAAATCTTCCCCTGGCATAGGCCGTCATCATCGCATCACATCTTGCAATTATTATGTGATATTTAATTTCGTTTCATTCTTGGTTTCTTTCCCTATTCTTTTGATGCTTTTCCATATACTTTTTCCTTTTTATTTCAAGTACAGGATATTAAAGTAAAAACACAGCCTACTAAAAATGAAAATTTGTTTTCTTCGATAACCTGACAATGTGCAATCTTTTCTATAAAATGTCATATCCTCTCTTTTTTTATTCCCCCTTTTTAATTTCGATATTATTATTATTTTTATTGATTTTTTTTTTTTAGTATAAAATCATTTTTTTTTAAACTTAACTTAAAATGGCTTAACTTCACGAATAACCATTATAGGTCAATAGTACTCAAGCTCTTTTCTATTAAAAATATATATAATTTTCCTTTTCTTTTCTTTTATTCATTTAATTCAGTTGTTTATATGAAGTTCAAGTTGTTTATAAATGAACATTGCATCTTAAAGGAATTCAAAATAATACCATCAGAACATTGCATAGTGAAATAAAATTTAGTTTTCTAATTTTTTTGAAAGCTGCGCTTAAAGAGGCAAAATAATCCAAACCTTTTCTGGGAAAGAATAGCTGCATACTGATGCCATCATGGCCTAACCTTGCTCACTTACTCTTAGTGGATGACAAAAGTAAACTGAGCTGTTCTGTATGTGATGAAGCATTTTAAAACTATTCTTATCCAGAAATAAATCATGATAAGAGGATTTTTTTCCTTTACATGAATTTCTATTTTTTATTTAATTCCCAGAAGAAAAAAAGTCTGAATCGTTCTACTTCTATGTTTGCAGCCCAATGCTTGGTTTCTTGTTTTCTATTCTTTTTTTTATTTTATATATCTTCTGTAACTTCCTTGTGAATATGAAGTTGAGGCAAAATATTATACTCGTCGATTTAATTTGTTCTTTATCTCATTTGCTCTTCATTGTCACAGCTTATTATTGTTGTATTTTAAAATGTGAGTCATAAATCATATCCTTTTAATTTCTTATTTGTATATATCTTTTTTCTTTCCTGTCTTGCAGCTGGATTAAAATTTAGTAAAGTGTGAAATCTGGATGGATGAAGGTGATATCATCTCCCTGTACTTTACTTTACTTTTGTCTGATGGATGATCAAGATTGCCTTCCCCTCCTCAGAGAGTTGCAACAAGCAGTACATCATTTACTGATCATTTTCCATGACGCATCTCTCCAGTCATTTTTCCTCTCACTCTATCAAGAAGACGGTTGGTGCGCATCAACTTTGAGAGGATTTTCACATCATGTTCTTTTTGAGTTTGTGCCTTTTGATATCAGTTTTGGACAGCAGGTCTGAATGAATGACACATGGTCCATCGGAATTTTGTTTTCATGACAAGAAAACTAGAGTTTGTTTCAGCAATTAATGACCGAGATGCCATTTTCCTGACTATTTTCAGAGTGCAAGATGAGTTGAAATAATTTTGGCCCTCGTCAAATGAAGAGGAGTATGCATGTTTATATAGCACCTGACATATTGTAGACTTAATATCTAATGTTGATAATCTGATACAATGTTATAATGTAATATAAAGAGAAAGTATTTTTGTCTTATTTGAATATACGGTAATTGACCAATTATAAAATGTGTCCACACGCAATCTACAGCCTGGTCTCTCTAATCCAAACACCTCCGTTCCTGGCAATTTGTTCAGATTGCAGAATTTTCTTGATAAGAGAGTACTTAGAAATAATAAGAACAAAATTCATTCCCAGAAAATCGTTTGGATTACAGAGGGATTCAGATTACTGATTATTATTAGAGAGACCAGACTGTATTTTGTATAAACCAAATATATTGGTTCTTTCTCAAATACTGACAGATCCTCCAAATCTTAAATTTCTGTCATTAACTCTTGAGTTTCATAGAATTTTATTTACTATTACAAGTGAATGGCCAGTGTGTGACGTAATCCTTTGAATTTTAAATACAAGCCTGTCTGAGTTTCCAATATTCTTTTCATATTTAAATATATGTATAATTCATTTGTTCATACAAATACCACTTCTACCTGTTCTTTTCTAAAAAGAGTATATTATGTTATTTCAGAATACTATATGTATGTGTACTAGAACGGTTTCATCCCTCTTGCTCTCTTATAAATGCGGCAATTTCTGATTGTTTTTATCTTAATGCCATAATAGATATCCCTGTTGCAGTGTGTGTGTCTGGCTCAATAACTGGTGCCATGGTATGAGTCTAGAATGATGCAGTTGTTGTTTCTTTTTTTCTTCCTCTTTCTCTCTTTCCCCGTCTCTTACTACATTAATATTTTTTTCATCTCTTCATTTCTTGCCCCAAAATGCTTTGCTTTGTCTCCACAAATTCCTTTGGTTATGTTATGGCAATAGATCTGGGACTCTATGTATATATAGATTATTTAATTATGAATTTTGTTTGCCTTTTTAATAGTGGAATGTTTTTAAATTGATATAATTGTAACTGTAATTTGAATTATTGAACCACAGTCATGATGGATGTGTTAAATGGAGAGTGTTGGTCCTGTGTTGCTATACAGCTTGCATTTCTTACAATAAGATTAATAATTCAGACTTAACCTGATTTGAAAGGCTGCTTCTCATACTATAGGTTTATGGTTTGTATCTGGCCTTGTCACAATGAACTGTGTGCTATTTCCATTGACCCAAATCGCTGTGGTTCGCTAAGTACATAATTGCATATTTTGCCTAGTTCATTTTATGTACCATTTTTTTACCTTATTGCATGTTTCTATTTTAAAATTGAATTTCAGACTGGAACTTGAATGCTTTGACTGATGGAAATACATCATTTTGTGATATGGTATTTGAAACATATAAGAAACTGAGAAACACATTTTTTTTATTTTTTTGGGGGTCATTTTAAGCGTATATCTCCTGTAAAATGTACCCTGTTGGAATTATTGTATATTTGGAGAACATTACCAAGATAATATGTTATAAATAATGAAATTTGATACAATATTTTGTATACTATGCAACGCAATTTATTTATCAACATGGTTCCATCTATAACTATAAGCAATGATTTTTGGTATCATTTATTCCAATTGAAAATCAATTTTATAAAAAAGTTATCATGAGAGTAAATTATTTAAATGTCTCTCCCGGGACGACTTTATGATAATAGGGATAATGAAATGCAATCATCATTTAATTTGATTTAATAATAATTCACATGTGCATGTAAGCAAATTAATTGCTGTATTATGTTCAATGTTAAATGACAAACGATGAAACATTAATGTATTTTGTTGTTTTATTATGTTCTTATTGAAATGAGATGGGTTTTTCAAAAGAATATTGCTAAATTATGCTGTCTGTGCCATGAAAGGTTTTATGATCCTGAAAGAGAAGTGGAAGCTCGTGTGCATGATTTTAATTGAATGATAAAACCGATGTCAACTTTTTGAAGACCATTCATCATTCCTTTTTCTCTTTTTCTTTTTAAAAATAAATAAATTTCAGTGATAGGATGCAGGAAATTGGTATATCAGTTAATGGTTGTAAGAAAGTTAATGGTACTTTGCATAGCTTTATAAAACATGTAAATGCAGTCAAATTCTAGTAAAAGAGCTTCAAATTTATTGTAATTTTCTTTTTATATCACTGTTTTGTATTTTTTTAAAAGCCTGTATAGCTAATCCCTCTTCATCAACCAATAAAAAATGCTATATACATTCAATATCCCCCCAAAATTAAATAATTTGAATACTTATACACGCACATTTACTAAATTATGCTTGATGACTTAATGTAATTTAGAAGGGTACCTGGCAAGCTGTTACATTCCTAAATCCAACTCAGTCCCTCTAGGGGGTTAATCAGAGGTGCAAACGAAAATGTAGTTGTACCTGAGTTGATATAATTGCAAATTGGAATCAAGAATAAGAGGAAGGTCATGTTATTGGCACCACACATTTATTAGTCTTAATTTTATCTTAAGTTTATATCCATTTTTTCTTATTATTTATCACTTTTCAGACATCTGTAATATTTGTTACATATTGTCCTAAGGCAAAAATAACCAAATCATTTAGATTCATTCTAATTTTTTAATATATATATATTTTTTTAAAACCCAGTGAACAAAGATATCGTACTTTGTCTATCTTAATTAGGCTTTTCATATGATACATTGCGGCACTATTCTTACGGCTGACGCTCAGTGACACCAAATAACAAAATACAAATTTCCTTTCTGGGATGAATATGTGGAATTTTTTTTTTTTTATACACTGCTAATCCACCTGTACTGTGATTTAGAATAAATTATTAAAAAAAAAAAAACAACATCAACAACAACATTGGGATTCATGCTCGTACTTACTACTAGCTCTTATTAATTCTGTCTTTAAATGCCATTGTTTTGTTTTGAGTTGTGAAACCTTGAGTATAAGTAAACATGCACTCTGTATGTGATGGAAAAAGTTTATAAGGAATGGAGTTCGCCATGATCACGTTTCTCTTCTATTTTGAGGTGAGCCATCTGTCAAGTGTCATCAATGTTGACAGATTTCCAACCTTGAACTAATCACAGAATTCTGTCTTTGAATTAAGAGGAAGTCTTGTTTGGGGGGTTTTGCAATCAGTGAAAAAAAACAAAAAAACGCCTTTTGCGAATATGAGCTCTGAGGGTCTAGCATTTTAATAAAGGTGATCATAGAAATATCATACTTGATCCTGTTTGGTGAATGTTGTTTTTGAGGCTAACTTTGTAGCCATATGACAATGTAAATTGGGTTGATTGCTAAATATCTGCAATATACTTAAAAATTGTATTATTGAAAAAAAAAAAATAAGGTGGTAAAATTATTTTTCTACTCTGTGAACAATGTATCACCCTGTAAATGCAGTTTATTTATACAGTTTTTAATGAAGTGAATCCATATTATTATTATTATTATTATTATTATTATTGTTTTTGCTGTGTGTTGTCCTTTAATTTGATATTACCATTTATTATTAATGTTATTATTTTTTTTTTCATTATTATATTATTGTTATTATTGTTGATGTTGTAGCAGATGTTTTGTTTTCAGTTTACCACCTGTATCTATAACCATTCATTGTGTAAAAAGATTTTAAGATACTTCATTGTTGCCTATGATATGCAAGCGAATTGTATTACGAAAATATATATTTATATTATATAGAGATGCCTTTGTTTTATATGTATCACTGTAGAAAGGTTATTCAATGCATTATAGGACAATTTGAACGTAGATGAATGTTTGATTAGTCTCTTGTTGCATGGAAATTATTGTGTGTGTGAGGAGTGCTGACAGGTTGTAATCGTGAGCATATATAATTTGTTGATTGCACGTGTCATCACAACTTCTCTTAGACTACTCCTTTGGAAGACTAGGGCCATAGTGACAGAATGATCCAGACTTTCTTGGGGAAAAAACATTCTAGCCTAATTTGCTCATTGATACCAAGTGGACTTGAGAAAAGTAACACAAGCTGTTTTGAGTAGCATTATTGTATGTCGTGACAGATTGAGAATGTACCAATTTTTTTTCCATAAAAATGTCTGGATCATTCTTCTACTATAGTCCCAACCTTAGTTGAGAACAGATTAACTCAATAGGTTCAAAAATACCCTCAGAATCAAAATGGGAGCCACACCCAGGCTATCGTTAAAGTGGTATATGAGGAGAGAGAAGAGTATATTTGAGAGTCCCTTGTACAGTCGAACCCGCTTATTCTGAAACTAAATGAAATGTCTAAAAATGTCAGTATAACCAACAATGACGTAACATCGTTGTGTAGAGGTATTGTAGTATGCTATAATGGTGTTTTGGGTATTATTCATGTCAATGGAAAGGAAACACTGCATCAGCCATTTTGTATGAGGACATGGGACAGCCATTAACTGTGTTACACAATGATTTATTTTATTTCGGTTTCTTTCAGTCTTACTCTTTTGTATTATTTTCTTTGTGGCTGGTGTCCATTTTGATTTTTGACCAAGAATTTCTGCGATTTCTGTTCTCAACCAGCCGAAAAATATTTCATTACGTATAAGCTGGCTCACGTTCAGATTAACAGGTCTATTAACCCAAGAAAATCTCGCTATGTCATAGCTGTAGCATTGCCTCACAATAAAAAATCTATGTCACACAGTGTGTTGAACCAAAACACGGTGAAATAGCTTCTCTTTATCAATGTATAACAAATCGGCGGGGAGAGTTCCGAGGTAAATAAAATTTGCAATCTGATTGACTGGAATCTTAAAATACTATCCAATCAAAACTACTTTCGTTATTTAGGAAAACAACCGAAAATTTCCAATTTAAGAAGTCAAGGTCTGTTTCTCGAAATGTTGGCCTGGCGCACGTCAGACAGCTGCCATTGACAAGCGCTACACCAAATTATAAGGCGTGCGCATGGTCAGATCATACCGGAAACGCCCTTTTAAAAGTGCCTGAGCTTTTGGGTTAATATTTTTTTAAAATCCGTTTTTAAAAGAAGTTTCAGCTTAACTGGGATTTCAGTATGACCAGGTTCAACTGTATTAGCTTATGATGATAATTTTGTCCATTAGTATCATTTCAAATTTAACTCATGTTATTCCTCTTATCATCACTATGTTGGCATCAATTGCATTGCAGAATATTCCTATTTCAATTTTGGTATTAGCTGCACTTCGTTTGATGCTAATGTGGCACTGTGCAAATAATTTGATCTAAGTTACAAGAAAAAACTCCAGTAATTTTAAATACCGATAGTTGAATCTTTTTGTAAGTCTTTTAAGTGCAATGTTCACTGAGTCATTGGAAATGACTGAAAAGCAAAATTATAAATGAACGCCTTAACTTTTCATTATTTTCATTCCCCAAATACTGTTCCTAGCATTACTCAGAAGTTCAATGAATAATAACAAAAAATGACTTAATAAAACTTGCACTAAACCTTGCACTAAACTATGCCAGTCTTAAATGAAGCTCAGTATTGCAACAGGTTATATTTATATTGGGATAATATACTGCTTGCTGCTCATCCATTATGGGATTCGACATTTCAAATTCCCTTTCACAGCAAAGAAATTATTGGCATTAGCTCTACCTATTGGCGTTAACGCTATCATTGTGTTGCATCAGCTCTACCTATTGGCATTACCGCTATCATTGTGTGGTATCAGCTCTACCTATTGGCATTACCGCTATCATTGTGTGGTATCAGCTCTACCTATTGGCGTTACTGCTATCATTGTGTGGCATCGTGGTCTAGTGGTAGACATTTGGGATGGTGATCGAAAGGCGCCATGTTGAATTCTTAGGAAATACTCTTTACATTTACATGCTTTTCCTCACTGTACCCAGGTGTAAAATGGGTAGCCTACCTGGCCATAGGTACAGGAAGATCTTGTCAGTATGCTAGAGTGAAGCATCTTTCATCAGGCCACACCTCTGTATGACCCGCTAGTGGTTGAGAAAGATTTTGGATTGCATTGGCCTGCCAGGGAAACTTTGTAAAGCACATTGAACACATTAAGTGGAAACGCTCATTATGAAATGCTCTCATTTACCTTTGTAGGCCATATTGTTGCCACTTTATATGGTAACTTTTGAGGAAAAGGGGACTATCCCGTTCATAATTTTAATTAATAAGGCTTACCCTACTTTGTTTCTAACAGCAACAAATTCTCACATTATTTGTTTCTGTTGTTATATATAGTGACAAAGAAGAAACTATATCCCCCCCCCTCCTTTCCAAAGGGTGCTACGTTGCATTGCCAGGGAGTAAATCCCCTATAATATGCACTACATCCGGCAATTTCATGGGCCCATGGCATACACAGACTGGCCTGTAAACGTGACGGGCCGTCTGCCCTTTGCATCCAAAATGTCGTATGTTTCTTGAGCATAAAGAGAAACATACTACGTTTTCGATGCAAATGGCAGCCTTAGGCAGTGAACGGGTTAAAGCTATATCATCAAATAACTTAGCCTAAAATATTAGCACAGTGCGCAGTGTGATGGTTTTGTTGTTGTTGTTGTGTAATGTGGCCTCTCATTTCATTGTTGACAAAGAGTATCTTTATTATAATTATTATATTACTATCTACAGTGATACAGCCAAGATGTCTTCCATATATTCAAATATATGACAAATATAATAAAATTTATAACAGCTCCAAGTGTCACTCTGATATATGTTGGTAAACTCTTTTCTTATAGAAATAAACTCGCACTAAAGATCTAAAAAGCAAGTGGCAATCTTGAGGGTCATCGCTACATTGGGGGAATGTCCATTTTTTCCAAATGCAAGAGGATTCATTTCTACGGTGTCCTGCTTCTACTTTTCCAAACTAATTAAAAAACCACAGTTGACTCATTGCATCAGTACACACCTCAGAATATTTTGCAGAATTTGTATCCACAGAACCTGATTTGTATAAATTCATCTGCAAATTTGTATTCTTTCGACCTATGTTCACACATTTTCATACTTAATAGTTTTATAACATCAAATCTCAAATACTAACTCTACATACATGCATGGTCCAGTTAAAATATATAAGTCGAATTAAAAAGAGTAGATTACCCTGAATGAAATATAAAAATTTGTATTGGTTGGCAGCTCTGTTGATACCAAATCATTAAAATTCATTCAGTAGCTCTTTTGTGCATGTGATCAATTTCGTGCACAACAGATTTTGCGATTGTGCACAAGGAGCTTCTTCTTAATTCAAGAATAGCCGTTGATGTCCAGGCTTGTCCCAACATATACATTGTACATTAAATGTTTGAAAGGAAAAAAGAAATTCCTGTAATAACATGATTAAATTAAAAATTCACAATGGAATATGAGATGAAAGGCATTTAAATACAAATTAAATCAATGATTTTCTCAAAAAGTCACACATTACTCCATTTTCCAATTTTTACTTAGGATTTAGACCAAGGCCATTGTGGCAGAATAATCCAGAATTTTTAGGAAAATAATTGTTGCATGGTTACTTCCTGGATGTGTGCTATACAAACACTATTTGTCATCGTCATCATTATTATTTTAATGATCTGTCATGAATTACATGATGGATCAAATAAGTAACTATTCTTTTCCCCCAAAAAGTCGGGAATATTCTGCCATTGAGGCCATGATTTTAAAATATAAAAGCATGTGACCTTCTGAAATAAAACCATCATCATTGGACTTAATTTCTCCAACCAGCACTTAAGTTGGAGCATTGATGAATAGACAGATGCATATTGACAGGAAGATAATATACTACACTATAACGAGATAGCAAATATATATCGAAATTGAACAATTGTTTGTCTAATTAAAGCCATTAAAAGAGAATTTCTCACCCCTGCGACCATGGTTAAAAGGGCTGGCATAATTTCTTGAATATTTAATCATTAACACATCCCCAAAATCCCTTGCATACAAAATTCAGATAAAAGAAAAAAAATGTAATAGTACTAATAGTACCTACATTATGACATCAATCATATTAACAATAATGTTGATAATAATATTCTACTAGGAACACAACTTTGAAAAGCCACAAGCAGCATTGAAGTCAAGTAGTAGGTATTAATTTGAATTAGAGAGTAAAAGTTCCCAGATTTAATTCCTATTGGGGCATGTTGTTTGCGTCCATAGGAAAGGGTCTTTACATGCTTGTTTTTTTTTGGTTATTGTTGCTTTGTGCTATTTTCAGGTGTGAAAAGAGTACTATAGGCAGTTAGATCTTGTCATTACGCAACAGTAATGCCTTTCATTTTTCATAAGTGTAGCTTTGTGGGTGATGAGGAGATGTACCACGAACCTTCTGGAACGCACTGAGCACATTAATTTAGTGTGACTGTGTTTCACAAGAATGCTTTTATTTACTTTATTCGCAGCTGGCCAAACTTAAGTGCCTTTAAAAGAAGTCAGTTCACAATTTATTCCATGACACTTCAAGATGCATACATATAAATATCATGATTTTGTCAACATACTCATTTATGCTCATGATATTTGATATTAGTTATAGTTATAGCTTTAAAAATAAACACTCACTGCAGATAGAAAAAATTATCCAGCAAAGATATTAAAAAAAAATAATTTGATAAAAAAACTGACTTGTTATTAATATCAAAATATATATATATATGTAGTACTGCAAATCATTAAAACGCTAAGCCTTGCAACTAATTGGTCAAAATTCTACAAGCAAGCCGGGTAGCCTAGCCTAGGTAATATCGATCGAAGACTAGTGACACTTGGCCTAATAACTTTTGAACAATTATTTCCCTTTGAAATTGTAATTCAAACTCAGATAAAATCACCATGTCCCCAATAAATTTCAATTAAGTGAGTTTGACTGTATATATATATATATATATACCTATGATTCATGACGATAAAAGCTGGAAAATATAACATACATGAAATCACCACCATTACATTTGGCTACTGAAAAAGGACACCAGCAGTTGGGGATCAATATAAGTAAAGTAAGTTAAATTATAATGAGACGTAGTCAAAGAGGTAGCCTTTGTTTTAGGGAAAGCATGACATTAAAAGCCGACAAAATATAACAACAAGGGAGCTTAACGTTCAATGTCTACATTGAGAATCTGAGAAATGGTTTTAATGGGCTTTCCTTGAGTCACTCAATTGGAAAATTTGATTTTTAAGGCCAAACCTGTGATGAAGGGTGTCTCTTTCCATAAAAATAGTCACGATTAAACGAGCAATATTTATCCATCTATGATACAAATAAGAAAAGTAGTTTTTATCTTAAGTAAAGTTTGGCCAAAAGATGTTTTTAAAGAGTCTAGTACTCAGTAATAATAATAATAACAACATTATACAAAATACAAATATACATACATAATACATTACATCAAAAACAAAGTTAAACATTAATTAAAAGTATTCCAGATATATGATGATGACATTAATTCAAATGTGTAAACAGCAAATAGAGGCACGAGATGAGAGCTTTGGGATTAACACAGATGTCAACTGAACAGAGTCACATAGATGAAAATGCAGAATTAAGACATTGGATAATTAAAGAATAGATTAGAAAGAGATTAAGTTCCCAACCATAGTGGCAGAATGTTCCAGAATTTTCATGGAACAAAGGAATGCATGGTCTTTCATGGGTTGATTTCACAAGCTGACACGCTTATTTAACTCAGCCAAAGCAATACAAATTGTTAGGGGTGAAACTGATGAATAATACACCATGACGAGTCCTTATACATCCATTCTTTTCCCGAAAACGTTTGAATCGTTCTGCCTCTATGATCCGGGCCTATTACACCAAAAACAAGGTTTCCTCTCTTATGATAATAATAATACATTTAGTATTAATTCATAAACAAATTATATTCATTATACAAATGTACACAAATATGGAATGATCATAAGGCATGATAGGAATTAAACATTGTTTTCATAATTGATACCAATTAACAGTTCCGTAATCAAATTATTTATCCACCCCATTGTCATAATCGACATTGACATTCAATTTTCAAATATATTCATTGTGGCGATGATCTCAGCATAAATACGTACAAGAAAGAAAAGTACATAAAACAACATCAAAGCAACGTAATGTATAATCATAACTATTATGTGTTTTACATACTTGTTGGCTTGAGGGAAGAAAAGTTTGACAAAAATGGATCAGCCAGAAGTTAGCAATAAATTTACAAAAAACAAACAAACAAAAAAAACATTCACCATTATTAACAACACACTGTAAAAAAAAAAAAAAACTGGGTGGGGGGGGGGGGGGGGGGGGGGGGGGGGGGGGGGGGGGGGGGGGGGGGGGGGGGGGGGGGGGG
>JASKDV010186056.1:0-12017 GCA_032466395.1 Aegires albopunctatus
ACATTTTTAAGAGACAACTTAAAACTTATTTGTTTGTTCAATATCTGTCTTAACTGTTTGTGTCAAGATTTTTCGGTTTATATTTGGTCATAACTCTATCCATGTGTGTAAATGCGCGCGTGTGTGTGTCTACCTACCTATGGTATGTTTACTTCTCTGTGTGTGCGTGTGAGCGCGTGCGTGCGTGTGCGCGCGCGCGTGTGTGTGTGTCAGTCGTTTAAAGTCATTATATGCGTGAAATATATCTCTGTACAGCGCTTTGAGACTTCGGTGTAAAGCGCTTTATACGTCAACTTCTTATTATTATCACCCACCCGTAATAACTGGTATTATTTTTAAAATGGTTAACCGCCATCAAACCCGAAATAAACTATCTTAATCAAATCAATGACCAAACTATCTTAATGAAATCAATGACCTTTCTTCCTTTATTTGTATTTGCAGGTACCATAAACCCTTGGCCCCATACTGTAGTGACAGATACTTCTGGAAAAACCATACCAGTCGTTATTAGACCTGCTGCTCATCTCATGATGACTGTGCAGGACTTGAGCAGCATCAATCAGAGTGAGTATTTGGAGATACTAGAACCGTGTACGGAAGATTGGGCCGGTTTTTCGAGTACTGTGCAATAATTGAGTAATACGCCGACAAGGCCTGTTGGAAGATTGGGCTGGTCATGGCAAGATACTGGTATTGAATACTCGAAAGTAAATCAATATATTGAAATTGAAAATGAAATGCCCGCGATTTGAACTCTATAATTTAAGTAGAGACCAGTACGCGCTACTTGCTCTAAAAAATCCCTGCGCAGATGATGCCCGATTGTCACCTAGTCTACTATATATACGGGTATGTCAGGATTCCACCATTAGAAATACTACTAGAACTAGTTTCACAATTCACAATCAGTCCCTGATATTATTAGACAGATTTAAGTATATTAGTAATGGATGGAAAGATGTAAGGATATAGGACTGTACTTACCATCGATTTTTAAAGGCTTAATAGTTGTTAGCCTGTCGGGTAAAAATAAAATTAATAGAAAGGAGGCTTAGTCCTTGAGATAAGGTGCATGGTACAATTTTCACTTCTCTGTTCAGGACTTTAATGGATACCGGCTAACTTGAGGTTAATCCTGCAACAAACTGCCATCTTTTGTGATCCATACATCAACGCATTTTCCCTTTCATACGAGAGAAATTGGAGTAAACTCTGGCGTTTGGGACGATGTTGATTATTATTTATCCTACTTATTAAACAAATTTTGTGTATCTATCTAATCCCCCTTTCTTTGATGAAGGTCAAATACCTAAACATAATAAAAGCCTTAATGCTAACTAACTAGTAGCACGGTGGCCGAACGGCTAAGCCGTTGGACTCGCATTCGAAAGGTCGTGGGTTCGAATCTCATTGGAGACACCGTGTTTAACTTTGGGCAAGGTCATTAACACAAATTGCTTACGTTTGCGGCACTGTTCTTGCGGCTGACGCTCGGTTACGGTAAATACCAAAAGTCAAATTTCCCTTCTGGGATGAATTAATTAAGTGGAAATTAATTTTTTTACTTATTTTTGTTTATTTTTTTAACTTTCCTCACACCTATCTTATTGTTTCCAGAGCCTGGACGGCAATATCAAATAGAACGATGGATCCACGACAGTGGCTTGTCCATCTTGCAAAAAACCACCTATCGTAATGGTCGGATAGTCATTCCAGAGGATGGACTCTATTTTGTCTACAGGTGTGTGTTGGATATCTATGGATCTACCTTTCTATTTATTAAATATTTCGTTCGTTATTTCTTTCCTTTATATGTTTTCCTTTTTCTATCTATCTATCCATCCATCCATCTATCTATCCATCTATCTATCTATCTATCTACCTATCTATCTATCTATCCATCCATCCATTACCTACCTACCTATCTTTCTATCTTTCCATCCATCCATCCATCCATCTATCTATCTATCTATCTATCTATCTATTAATTAATTTGAAAGAATTGCCTATTTTTATTCATAACAAATTTGTTTCGTCGGACTTCCACTCTTCGGGTGCTATTTCTTCTGAAGAAGGAGTCGAAGTCCCGTGAAACTAATTTGTTGTGAATAAAAATAGGTAGTCCTTCCTAATTTCAATAAAATAAAATCCCCTTTAATCAAATTTTGGGTAGAGTACTATGACATAATATGTTTGATGAAACTCATGGAACCATATATCAGTGATCATATACCGGTATATATTATGTTAACTATCTCTTTCTGTCCATCTTTATATCCATATATCTACATTAATTCAATTTATATTTTATTTATTTATTTTTTTACCGCCAAATTTCTCTCTCTGTCCATCTTTATATCCATATGTCTACATTTCTATTTTTATTTAAAGTTTGTGTTACACCCAAATTTCTTTCTCTCTGTCCATCTTTATATCCATGTGTCTACATTTCTATGTTGTTTTTTTTGTTGTTGTTTTTTACAGCCAAATTTCTTTCTTGGAATACTACAGTGGCGATTATGGCAAGGGTGGATCGGAATTCCCCAGTCTATCGCACTATCTCTACAGGTATGAATGGCTTTCATGTTTATCGTAATGAATCGGGTTTTGTTTAAGGTTACTATTCTTACTTGCTATTTATCTTTGGGCATTTACTTCTTTCACATTTATTTTGGATTTAACCAACTTCTACTTATCCTGAAATGGTCGATGGAAAAAACAACAACATATTTTTCGTTACGTAAATTATCTATGTTCTAATGAAACATAATGATAACACCATACAATAGAATGTTTCATTTAAAAAAAACAAGGCTGTTGAATAAAAGTATTTTGTATGATCCATATAGATTTATACAAATTTAATTTCTACGGGCACAATATTCTTTTTTCTTCTTCTTCTTCAAATAAACTGACACAACTGGGTTGAATGTTACTGTCAATACGCCAACAAAAAAGAAAAAGGAAAAAATCAAAAAAAAAAAAAAAAGAACAGACTAATTAGGCCTATATGAAGATTTAAGTATTTCATATTGTAGCTTATGTTTAAGATTGTCAACCTTTCGCTACTTCTAATATTAGGATTTAATTAATTCCATAATTTAACAGTGTTAGGGAAGAAAGAATGTCTATGGCAATCATTTTTAGAGACATGGATGTTAAATGTCTGACTATCTGAGTTCCTAGTTATGTGTAATACAAACATGTGCATAGTATATTACTCTATAAACCTATACGTCATTATGCATCTTTATTCGGTCCTTGGCTTCACTGGATTCGTCCTCAAAGAAAGTAGATACTATGCTAACTAAATAAATAAAGTGTAATCGATTCTATTTCGATACTAAGGCCTACTCCATAATTAAAGGACTTTATTCGCCGAGCATTTAGTACCTATTCGAAGACAACAGGAAGGGGAAAACCAGACAAGTCACATATGGAAAATATTTAAACTTTTGAGTATGGATCTCCACCAACACTTTTCTGGAGATATAACGAATAGTCCAGCCATTTCTAAGAGTACAGTTATCTTTGGTTGTTGTTTTAAGATATTGGAGTACATCCTTGTCTGTTGTCAAGTAAAAATGGACGCCAGACTTAAATTTTTCTTATGTGACATGTCTGGTTTTTACCCTGAGGTCTTCGTAATTGGCTATGGGTCAATGTCTAGTTTATTTTTATATTCTTGCAAATATAATTTCGACTTCACCTCTAGTGTTTATGTATCATTACTACCATATTATATAATTTTTTCCATGCAGATACAACATCAACTACCACATCGGCGGCGAGGAAAAATTGGCGCAAAATTCCATCACCAAGTGCTGGGGACAAAACCGGCAATACGGGGAGTACACTTCTTATTTGGGAGCCGTTTTTTATCTGAGAAATGCCGATGAGGTCTTTGTTAAGGTTTCAAACATCAGCATTGTGGACACTAACCCCAAATTGAGCTACTTCGGACTTTACAAGATTTGAATTGGATTTGTATGAATAGAGAAAACGAGAAGCGGGGTGGGAGAGGCCGGGGGAGAGAGAGAGAGAGAGAGAGAGAGAGAGAGAGAGAGAGAGAGAGAGAGAGTTATGTGTGTACGTATGTATGTTGTGAGTATTTATGGTTTATCTTTTCAGCAAGTGATTTAAATTGATTAATGTCGAAAAAAAAAGTATTGTGACATCATTCTTCTGTGCAAATTTATGTATTAAGGATAAAAGAGAGATAGAAAGCCGTGCAATGTTTAGCACCACTTTGTGTATGCCTATTGCATGGTGTTCTATACAAAATAAAGCTGTATATAATACTAGGCTATTGCTCATGCAATATGTGTCATAAACCAAATCCATCGCCAGTTGCCAATCCTTGCAAAATACAAAATACAAAGATGTGACGAATTCCGAATTTCCTTACCATGCCATGCTGCATTACACTACTTGTTACCAAGCTTTGCAATACACAATACACGGAATATCCAAGCTAAAATTAAAAATTCCCTGTTTAGATCTTGATTAGTATTAAATTGTGGACATGTAATGCCAAATCTTTCAAAGCAAAATGCGAAGATGTGTCCAGATCCAAACTCCCTATAAGGTGTTAACCTTGTTGCCAAGCATTGTAATACAGCAAAATACAAAAGAAGTTCAGAATGGAATACGAGAATGCATAATATTATCTTTTATCTCATCTCATATTTGCAGAGATAATGAGAATAATGATAGCCTGATATGCGTTTCAATTTATTGAAAAACGCGGAAAGAGAAAGACAGTGGATGTGTTCACTTATACCCCAACTATGCCATAACCGAAATGTACGTAATAGTAAAACATTCATCGGCGTTAGGCCGGATTCAACAAATTGCGTGTATTGATAGAAATTCTTAGTCTTCTATTGTACGTGAACGTGTGTATTAGGAATAGCGTCCGGCCATAATATTAAAACCTTAACCATAATTAAGAAGAAACTATACCCTTGACATTCTGCCGTGTCGTGAAATGAAGAAAAACATATTTAAATCCTAAACTTTTTTATTTTTTTAAATCCTGAGGTAAAGGCTCGTGCTGGGGATCAAACGTCCTGTAGGACGCAATGTTGTGTCCTTGGAAATGCTTTTTACTTACATTGAATTCAGGTTATAGACACAGTTAGCTCCTGACGAATGTTAGTGGATAATGCATTATTAGCGCTCACCTCTGTAAGCTCCTTGGGTAGTTGAGAATAATTTTGGAATGTATAGGTCAACTGATGTAAAGGCTATTGTGCTCATTTGGTGGAAACGCACCATTAAGAACTCTCTTTAATCATTTTTGTGTCAGCGTATTATGTATTAATTATGGCTTATGCTCTTGTTCTATAGTTTAATAATAAAGATACATACATTGAATCTATCCTAATGTAGATTTGAGCTGATTTTATAAATGAATGGGACCGCGGCCATAAATTGAATGTCTGCCTTAAAAACCCGCCAGCATCCATATCACTGTAATATAAATATTATTATACCTATTGTTCTTCAAACAGCTATTTTTTCTTCTCTCTAGTTGCCCAATGGTTTATCAATGATCTTATTGATCATTGACGTTTTTATCCGAGATCTGTCATACCAAAGATCTTAATATGCAGATAGAACAAGTGGAGGAGCTGAGATTGCTCGCTTTTTGTGTTTCCAAGCGAACGAACCCATTTGTCTTGTGGGTGGTATTTTTGCGTATGTGTATCTATAATGTGTTACGGCGATATACCATGTAATAATTACCATATATTCAACCAGACAGTGATTGACGAATGGATGAATTTCAAAGTGAAAAGTCTACAAGCTCATAAAAACAAAGTACTTTCAAACGGGAGGAAGAAGCGCAAAAGAAAATATGTTTGAAATACACTAATTACAGTTTAAAAAAAAAAAAAAAAGAAAAAAAGGACAGTATCAATAAACAAAGATTTAATAGCCAACGATAATAATAGACGATACAGAATGACTACTACGTTTCGGGTTTAACCCTTCGGCAGACAAACAAGATAAAAAAAGCAAAAAGCAAACAAACAATATTTACTTAATGGAAAGAGAGAGAGAGAGAGAGAGAGAGAGAGAGATGTAATTACTAATTACAGTAATATTGGCATTTGTCATGTTTTTCAAGGTGTTGGATTTTCTATTTATATGCTTAATAGCTTTTCACTGAATGCTGATTCCTCATTGGAGTTTATTTTAGATAGATATTTACGAAAGAGATGTGTTCAATGAAAAAGTGTGTAAGATTTGAAAATTATAAAATCTCTATTGCTGTGAATGAGATGAGGATGGCGAGGCGCTTGGCCTGTAGTAATAATTATTACCTTCAATTTTGCTTGCTGTTGAAAGTTTTTGAACTTTTCAACTTCTTCTGTGACTATTCCTATCAAAACCTTTTACTTTTTACCAAATGTAAATGTAAATAGATTCTAAATGATTTAATCTGCCAAATGCTCCTATCAATCTAAAATAACGATCATTTTTCTTATACTATTTTTAACATTTTCAAAAAAGGTCCATTGATTCATTATGATGCCATTAACATTGATACCATTAACAATAATAATAATTATTATTATAACAATATTATGCAGGATTTGCAGCCATTTCCATGTGAGATTTTTATTGAATTCCTTTGTATACAAAAAAATTATAATCATTCATCGTTGTGCATTTGTCAAAATGCATGAATAAATATTTCTTCATTGCGTTGTTTTTAACGATTGTCTGAACAGCTCTCAGGTCAATGTGACCTTAACATTTTGAGTCCTCGATGCCTAGTTCAAAATTGGTTACGTAAAAGTCAGATAGATGCAAATCCAATACATTTGTACTTGTGTCTAACGTTGCCATATGTGATTGTGATCCATCTGACTCTATGGGTATGCATTAAGTATGACTTCTTTTTTTTTAATGGCCCCTTTTTTATTTTGAACTTTGATCCCGTTAAAAATGTTATTTTATTTTTAGTTGTTAACTTTTATTAAAAGACAAAAACGTCCAGTAGGTGCGCTCTCAGAAAATATCCGTATTGGGTTGTAATAAAAGGCGATGTAGTCAAGGTGATAACCGTGGCACATTGTAAAAGATCTTGAACTAAAACATAGTATAGCGGTATCTGAATAAAATAAGATATAAACCTTGAGTTCAGATGAAAAATCTTCCTCAATTTTTCACATTGATCTTTTAATTGAGCACTATCTCTGTATTGTTATATTGACATTGATTTTTTTTTTTTACTTCCTTTGTTTAAATTCTGCATTGTTTGTTATTGATTTTGTTGATTCAGTTTTGCTTCGATATTCATCTTTTTTAAAACTATGTTCATTATAACAACCTCGACACTCCTATCTAGTTGCTTCCTTCAACTTTTTGGCAGTGTGCCACCAGTTCAATCAGTTCCTCTCCGTCTTGTTTATTTTTATATCAATTTTAAATAAGTTTATAAGACTGTTCAAACCCAAATACGAAAAGTTGTTTAACAAAATGCACTGAGTATTAAAACATATTGAAATATTTCATTATTTGAAGACATGTACTTTTTGTAATGAAAGTTGTATGGTCCCATCATCTGGAGTTTATAGCCTGCATCTTCTATAAACTTCTTTAAGCGCCTTGCTTTTACAGGTTTTTAAATCACTATGCGATTATAAAAACACCTTTGATTGAATTGAATAGGCCTTGCCAGTGTTCCTCGTGAATTCTCGTGGCCTGAAGGAAAATGAATAAAGTTGCAACATTCCACAAGATATACAGCAAAAAAGGTTGACCTTAAATTTCTGGACTGTGTAAGGCCAACTATTAGTAACCAGAAAACAGAGGACACTGTGCAACAATGACAAAACCATATTATTTATTATGCAAAAACAAATATATACCTCCACTCTTTATTTCCCTCGGCTGTTCGCATTTGGAACAACTTACTTAACGCAGCTGTTGAAACTGAATGTCCTGAAACTTTTAAAAAATTATCTGAAAAATTTATCAACATCTAGATCTCTAAACTCACGACATTGAAGGAACTTTTTCCGTTGTTGTTGTGTTATTAATCATACATTATAGGTGAAGTGCTGTGAATAAGTCATGATAATTGTTAAATATAGAGTGATCCTCCTCTATCGGGAGGGGGGGGGGGGGGAGGGGATACTACATGCAGAAGAAGAAGAAGAATTGTTCCTCTGAATGGTATGTTATGGAAAGCAAACTTTCTATGTGGGTGGGAGAGGAACGGTGCAGTAGAGTGTTGAACACTCAAAACCTACAAAGGAGAGTTGAGATGGTGGTCATTGTTATAGATCGCTATTTATATATTCAAAGATGATATTAGAGAATAATACACAGTGAAGGATAATACCCCACGAACAACGCTTAGAAATAATAGGAGGAGTTACACCAAGGTGATTCTTGTTGAAGCCATTCGTTCCTCATTGTACAACTGCTACATAGTGATTCATACTATATATAAGTTATATTATGATTTATTGATTCGATTTTGATCACCAAAAGTCGTTCTTGGTGAAACCATCTGTTTTTATTTGGTTTTTGTTATTTCTTTTTAATTACCGTTTTCATTATGGTTGGTTTTTTATTTTGTTCTATGCTCCGAATCTGCACAAAGCATTATTGATTGATTTTGGTGTAAATTTAATCTACAAAGATTTGCTTTGTACCTCCAACCACCACTCAATGTCCTTTTGGAAAAGAAAAATGATCATATTCCATTTGAAAACAACAAATTAGGGAGAGCTTGTTAATGAGTAATGAGAGAGTCAGAATTCCATTCTGTTATTGTTCATCTGAAAAGTTTTGGAAATCAAGTATTAACAATTTGCTTGTTTGATTCTTTATTATTATAAGATATTTGATTACGAGTGAAAACAAAAATGTTACATTAGTATCCTTAAAGAGCAGCATTACATCACTGCTCTGCTCACATTTTGACCAAAGTCATTTTGGGGATACAAAAAAACCACCAAACTTCCCTCCCCTTCCTGTCCCAAATTAATGACACAAATCAGCCTTTCTATTGACTGTCATATTTCAGCCCTAGATCTATTGTTTATATGCTTCTTATCAAGGCAATGATTTTTGCTGTTCTCTCGTTAACTACATGTAATTAAATAAAGGTACCATTAAGATAAGATACCGTCTATGCCAACCCTAAAATGATATGGACCAAAATTTGAGCATTATGTCAAATGATCGGAGAAGTAGCCATTACCTTCATCCTGACAAACAAAGAAGTCTAAAGGATATTTCATCTGCTTCATTATTTTGTAAATAATCTCCTGTCAACCACTAGATATATATATCAATTATTTGCATTATTAAAGACCCTTTAGTTTAATATTTTATTGAAGTAAAAAAAATTGTAAGTACTTTTAGTTAAATATGTTAATTTTCAGGTTTTTGTTATTCCAAAGGAAGTAGCCTATTTTATTCAATGATTGTGCTATAAAAGACATAATTGTTTGTTCAATGCTTCATAAAGATTATCAACACTTACAGGTGAATTTTTGTTCACTGGTTGTATAATGTTAACTTGTTGTCTTTTTTAAACTTAACGTCATCTCATTTCCTTATATTGCTGACCTACTAAGCTTTTCAATATTTTAAAAGATATTTACATCTTTGGTAACATTCACGTGTTGTATGTCAATCAAGACAACTTATTATCTTAACCGAAATCGATTTCAACTGGTTGTAATCAACATCATTGATATATTATTGCGTGGTTATTTTGTTTTGGGAGGTTTTTTCTGGTTTTGTTTTTTTGTTTTTGTTTTTGTTTTTGTTTTTTGTTGTTGTTTTTGGGGGGGTTTTTTGTTTTTTAATTGTTCCTTTTAATGACTTATTAAAATATATAATCGCGAGTGTCAATGCCTCAAATGGTTTTCCATCCGAATAAGATTGTAGGATGCTACCATGAGTTAGCCATGAATGAGCTTGAAGTAGCCTGGACTAAAACCATGCCTTGAGAAGCAATCTCTAGCCTGTTTGAGTTCAAGACTTATCCTGAGAATCAGGTGGAAATGATAAGTGCAATCTACAGCACTTCTTAAATCTATATCTTAATGATTTTCATGTAAAAATAGATATTCTTTAATTTGGATTTGCTTTAATTTGGCCATATTAACGATTAATCATCCTTTTCATTTGCCAAACATAGTTTGATTTGTGGATTATGATTTTTTACTATTTTATGTTTCAGTTTAATTTGCTTTTCAAATTAATGATTGTTTTTCAATTCATGTTCTATTGCTTTGTTGTTTAACTTTGATTATGGACACCACTAGATGTTCCTCTTCAGAATTATACTTTTCATTATAAGATCTTTGATTTTGACTGATTATTTATATAGTTTGTTGGGTATTTTTTACATTTGACGTAACTGTACAGGTATAATAAATTATGGGAAAATAATTTTGAATTCCCTCTTTCTTTTTTATCCTCTTTTTACTCCTCCATCGCCTCCTTCTGCTCCTCCTCTACCACCTCCTCCTCCTTCTCCTCCTCCTCTACCACCTCCTTCTCCTCCTCTACCACCTCCTTCTCCTCCTCCTCCTCCACCACCTCCTTCTCATCCTCCTCCACTACCTCCTTCTCCTCCACCTCCTCCTCCTCCACCATCTCCTTCTCCTCCACTATCTCCTTCTCCTCCTCCACAACCTCCTCCTTCTCCTCCTCCACCACCTCCATCTCCATCTCGTCCACCATCTCCTTCTCCTCCACCACCTCCTTCTCCTCCTCCACCTCCTCCACCATCTCCTTCTCCTCCTCCATCATCCCCTTCTCCTCCTCCACCACCTCCTTCTCCTCCTCCTCCTCTTTCTCCTCCATATCTTCTCTTCTTTCGCTTCCTCTTCCTCTCCTTCCTAATCTCTCTCCCGTTCTTCCTTCTCCTCTTCTTCTTTCTCCTCCTTCTCCTCCTCCTCCTTTCTGTGCTCTCCCACCTCCTTTCCTTTTCTTCCCCCCCCCCATACCCCCATGTCCTCCACCACCCTCCTTCTCCTCTTCTTTATACTATAGCCTAAGTTTAATCAGAGTTTTTGTCTGAAGTCTTTGATCATTGCTTAGAAAATCCGTATATTATTTAGCTATTTAGTTGATAAGTCTAGGTTTGAATTACAGTGCTAAGTACGAACGGTATAAAATTGTTTTTAAATTCATTCATCCCCTTCAGAAATGTTAACAAGTTATGTCATATTTGACCAGAAGTTAAACCCAACATCTCTTTTCCCGTTGAATTTATACTACTGTTAAATTTATGATGTTCATTAATTACAATTATAATTACCATCAATCTGCTTGATAAGCCTACCATGTCAACAATATCTCATTCTACAAGTCCAGATAAGTTAACCTATCGCCCCACAGTTGGAATTTCTGCTTACAATAATAGGTATATTTATTATATTTTTTAATCGTGTACACATCCTACACTATTTATACAAGGTCGACCCTAGATATATGTTATTTTTGTGTGTTCTTGTTAAAAAAAGAAATATATGATTCATTTCACATGTATTTTTGTTATGTTGTTCATCTTGCATTCAAAATGTTTCATACTTCCCAAATGCTGTACTTAACCATCGTGGCCCACTAAAGGACAAAGCGTTAATATGCAAGATTCTATTTGGAATAATTAATATTAGTGGCTGTTATGCTTATTCAATGTTTTTGTTGTTGTTGTTTTTTATGGAAGACCTTTCTAGAGGACTATAAATAGCCAATACCTCGAGTGATCTTGACCATAAACATAAGCATGAGCATAGGTGTGACGTGAGCAGACAATTCTTTATTGTTATTGTCAAGATAAATACATGTATCTACACCTGTATAAAATATTTCATTAGATATAATTATAGGAAGTGGGATAAATTATCATGTTCAATTTATTACTTTTAAAAGTGGACTATTTATAAGATATATTATTATTATTATTATTATTATTATTATTATTATTCTTATTATTATTATTATTATTATTATTATTATTATTATTA
>JASKDV010186067.1:0-12016 GCA_032466395.1 Aegires albopunctatus
AAATATTCTGTTTCATTAAAATGGCGGGTTATTAGATGAAGTGGGCTAATAGAAGGTGGGTTATAAGCCGAAGACTACTGTACGGCTATAGCGGGACTTTTGGTTCCAGAAGAAAAATCCAGCTGTAGGCGAGTTCCCGCTATAGGTATACAAAGGGGAATTATTGGAAACAATTCTAAACCCAAGTGATTTTTTTCAATTCTTCATGTCCTGTGCTCTGGAGACGTTTTCTGTCTGATTTAAATGTCCTCTACTGATAGCTGACATTTAATGGCTTCCTCGTCTCTCAAAAAGTATAAAGAGTTCCAGAAGATATGTCGTGATCTCTGCATATTTTTGCTTTAGACTTTACATTCTTTTATCAACTTCGTTGATTATCTCGGCCTTTTAATTTGAGAGAAAAGGATTTCCTTTTCTCTTTAATGGAAGCCATCTTTTCCTTGGTCTTGTTGCTTGTGCTGTCTAGGCCTATCGTACCGGCACTGTAGTACTGGTGAAGTGGAGGCATGGGCATCAATGATTGCAAGGAATCGGGAACTAGAATTACACACTTTACGCTCTCCTCTTTATACTTTTTTGGCTAGGCCTATGACACATCACTTTTGGAGTGGCTGGCGTAGCCTACAACACATCTCTCCGCACCATCTCTCTCTGCCGCCTGCTTCACCTCACTCATCAATGGACTGGCCAATCACAATGCTTCACAGCTGACTGCTGTTTGGAGTCCGCCTTCGGCACCCACCCCAACCCCATTCCCCCAAGTACCGTAAACTAGGCCTAGAGCTCGCTCGATCTCCTGCTGTATCCGAGTTAGGGACTTTCCTTGCCCCGCTGTATCCAAGAGCAGGTAATAGAGTTTACATGGTGAAAAAAAAATCTATGCCAACTTACCAGGCAGTTGCAACATGGGCCCCATCTGTCATCTTAGATCTTCTGCGCATGACTATGACTGAATGCTGTGAAACTTTCAGCTTATTCCAAAATTCAATCACACCTTTTTATATGAACTTTTGCACCTTTGATGGAGTAGAGAAAATACCTACAAGTAATTTACATATTTGAAAAAATTTCCTCAGCAGTCAGTTGGAAGTCTTGGTCAAATGCTAAAAATCAGGGACGGATAGCTCAGTGGTTAAAGTCCCTGGTTCAAACCCATGCAGGCTTGAATTTGAAATCCAAATTTTTTTGGGTTTCCTTTTGCCCCATATCCTTAAATTGCTAGGATAAAGAATGCCAAGTCCTATCGGAGTCCGACTGTAATATTGGAGGTCCCATGTGTATCATATACTTGTATGTTGTAAAAGAACCCGTGGCTGTTTACAAAGCAGTCTAGGAAAACCCTGATATCCCCAAAGTATAGGTTCAAACCTGTGCAGGCTTGAATTTGAAATCCAATTTTTTTTTTGGTTTGCTTCTGTCCCCTATCCTTAAGTTGCTAGGATAAAGAGTGCAAAGTCCTATCAGAGACCAACTATACTAATATTGGAGGTCCCATGTATGTGTATCATATACTTATGTAAAAGAACCCTTGGCTGTTTACAAGGCAATCTTGGAAAACCCTGATATCACCAAAGTAGTGAACATGGGTATTATTCAATACAACAAAGCGGTGACGAGGAATGATAAAGAAGGTAGGCAATGAGTAGTAATGATCCAGGACCTTTTGACAGAACGCTACACCTCTTATAGAAACCTCTTACAGAATAACAGAAACCCTGTGCCATAAAACATAACATACAGAGCTGACTGGGTCCTAATAGTGGTACAGGATGGAAAGGAAAACCACATACACCCCAGCGACCATTAAAAAGAAAAATACCCTCTTTACCCACATGACCAACATGTAAGGAGAATAAGCTTTAGTATTGTGTGCTGTCATCCCTAATAAGTCAAATAGTGGATTCTTCTAATTGTTTTCTGTTTATTTACCCTCTTCTTTGATCATATTAATACCTCTAGTAACTAGTAACCAAGAATGTCATTATGATAATACAAAAATTAAACATCATGGAGACATCTGTTTTGATCTTTTGACAACCCGACCACTCTCCCAATATAACAAAGGCTGTCACAGTCACAGCCCCTTTTTTATAAAAGGCTCTCCCAAAATTCATATTTTATGCTTAGTTGTAGTTAGGTGTCATTTGATTGGTTGGACTTTTAGAAACTAGTTAGAACAGATTATGCGTAGAGGGTTGCTTCTTGAGACCTCTCCGATCGTCAACACCTCCCCATTTTTATCCAGGCATCAATCACCTTGGAGTTTTCCCACAAAAGTATACATTTTTTAAATTAATGTATTTGCCATTCCTCATGCTTAGCAACAAGAGAATCAAACCAAACTTTTATCAATCTGTGCACTTTATGAGTTAATAATAGACCCCCAATATCTGATCCCTGAGAATGCCACCTCTGTTTTCAATACCGCTATTTACACAAATTTGTCATGAGGAGAGAGGTGTGGCACACTGCTTCTTTAAAATGCTTTCACATTATGAATTGATTCTAAATAACTTAGAAATTCATTGAGATACAATGTATTAAAAATTATAACAAATTTGATAGAGAAAATGCTTTCTTAATGATAAAGTGTGAAGCTCACTAAATAATGAAATAATTATGTAAAAAGTTTTTTATTTTGCACTTCACAGGGACTATGGGAAGTGATCTTGCTAATTCCATCATGAGAACTGTTTCATTTGTAGAGCGTATTGAGGTTGAATTTCATGGCAATATTCTTTCACATGCTATGATATTAGCAGATGTGGATAATGATTTGGTAAGTTAAAGTTGATGTAAAATCACAGTCTTAAGATGTTATTATTATTATTATTACTATTGTCATTATTATTATTGTTGTTGTTGTATTATCATTATTATTATTATTATTATTATTATTATTATCGTTATAATTATTATTATTTTCATTATTAAATGCCTTTGTGATCTTTTTTTTTTTACCTGCTATATCTTAACATAAAAGTCATTTGAATCCATGGAAATTGTAAAATGTTTTATTTTTTTTATTTATTAAATCTTAGCAGTTACCACTGTAACAAATGTAGTTTTTACCAAGTGTGCTTTCTAAAACTCAGTTTCTTGAAACAATATGTTTTCTTGAAACAATATGTTAAATGACTTTTTATTTTGCTTCTGTAACAGATAATACAATTGTTATATGTGACCTGTTTCTTCAAAATGGAATAAATATATATATATTGCTTTTATGGGTTTGAGATATATATATATCATGGGAAAGCCAGAATCTGCACTTTAACATGATACTGAATTTATGAAGATTGAACTTTTCATTACGAAGATATGACGTTGAGAAAATGGAGATCAAAGATGGAGAACCGTTTTCTTTGCTTTCGAGAATAGATGGACAAAAAAACACTGGGCAGCTGTTGATTCTATATCCTGATTTGCATTAAATGGTGCATACACTTAGTATATATGATAATATCTAACCCTCAATAGAAAATCAATACTATATCTTTTACATGACAAGTTATTTCATTTGTAAGACAGATTTTCGTTTTGGGTTCAGCTAAGGCAGTTTTTCTTGACTTAGTTTACATTTGGCCCCTCCCCCAGCCTCTCCACCATGGTGCATCGCAGCCTTCTCACCCTATGTCAGGGTATAGGCCACTGACGACAGCCCTCCAACCATCTCTATCCTGTGCTGGCTCTAGAAGCCTATTCCAGTTGTATCCCCTTCTACTCATATCTTCCTCTATTGACCTCCACCATGTTGTTCTTGGTCTCCCCTTGTGGATTCCTTCTTACTGCTTGCATTGTGATGCTTTCAGGAGGTTTCCTTAAGGTGTGGCCAAGCCACTGCCACCTTCTCTTTCCTACTTCCTCAGTAATCCTCTTTTATCCCGTTCTTCCCCACAGAGCTCCTCATTCCGAATTCTATCCGGCCGTCTGATTCTCAATATCTTCCTCAGGCAAACATTTACAAAGGTCTGTAGTTTGTTGAGGAGAACTTTGATGAACTTCCATGTCTCACAACCGTACAGCAATACTGGTTTTACGTTTGAATTGAAAAGCCTACACTTGGTCTGTGTTGACATAGTTCTATCTTTCCAAACCTTATCCAAAGAGATGAATGCATTCCTAGCCTTTGATAGTCTTGCCCTGATGTCTGCCTCTGTTTCTCCAACTACATCTACAATGCTTCCCAAATATGTGAAGGTGTCAGCTTCTTCTGATTCTTGGTCCTTTACTGTAATTGCTTCCTTTTTTGAAGAGCATACTCGAGAATTTTTTATTTTCTTGGATGTAGCAATAGTCTTACACAGGATGAAAGCTGTTCTGTCACTGTAGTCTTTGACTATAGTTGCTGCTGACTGTGTAAAAGAAGGGCTACACTCTGTAGTCTGTTGTAAAACTCGCCTTTCTCTTCATCGGATGCGTTGTTTGTTTGGTGCATAGATTTGTATTATGTTGATACATGCATTAATCTTTCTGTTCCTTGTTTAAAATTATACCCAAAGAAGTCTTGATCAATGAGGCACCCATCCCCTAAAGGTTTTCTATGCCTGTTTGCTGAGGATTAAAGCTACTCCTTCCCTATGTGGTTTCTCTTCTCTTCCTGAATACAAAATCTGTTCTACTGTCTTTAAACGTTTCTGTCCGGACTACATCCAATGGAACTCACTGATGCCAAGAATGAGTAGTCTGTATCTGCCTCATTTCCTTATGGACCTGGTAACACATGCTTGACTCATACAAGGTTCACACATTCCACGATGCAATCCGGAGAAACTTGCTCGATGATGGAGGGATCAGTCCAATAGAGTCATCTCAGCTTTGTCCATTGGACTTCATACTCTCTGTTTCAGAGGTTCCATCATCTCCCAAGATATGAAAGGTTGAATTTCTGTCGTGTGTTTCTGTAACATCTAATATTTTTATAGGATGGGGTCGTTAGCCCCAAGCCCAACTCCCAACCTGGAGGGCCAGATGACTCATATCGGGAATCACAACCTCGATTTCCATTTGTTCACCTTCTATGACCCGCTAGCATCACATTGTAACTATTCTTGCACCCTTCTCTACTGAGGAGACCCCAGTTTCCACACAGGGATTGCGTCGCAGCATTACTTACATTAAATCAAAGTTCTATTCAAGATCAGTCTATCTATGTATCATACTATAAATTTACTATATACCGTGAGGTGACACCTCTTTTTAAAAAGGCCACCCCTTCCTGTTAAGTGGCCATTTAATCCTTCAACAATCTTATTTCATGCCAATCATTTGACCAGATGGACTTTGAATATGGCATGTAATTAGTTAAGAAAAATAGGAGAGACTTACCTTTCTATTGATACCCTTGAGGTCTGGCCCAGTAATTGACTTGCATCTCAAATTTGGCTCTAAAGTTGTCAAAAATGCTGATTATCGTAATTGAAGCTGATGAAACGGGGGACCAAAAAATTCTTTCTTTTTTTTTTTTTTGAACATGTTTATATTAACCATTGCATACAGTTTTTATGAAAGATAAAGATTTAATTTGATCGTTTGGAAATGACCATTACTCAATATTTGATGGAATCAATATTTTTAACTCTAAGCTGCTCTACTTCAAAACGGCCTGAACAACATATGTTTCGCTTCGAAGAAGCAGGTCGCATATCAGAATCATTTACGTTATACGTTACCTCATGAAAAAGTGTTACCAGCTTATTTACACATAGTTTTTCTATTATGATCCACTCTAGATGAATGAGTTAGTAGTGGGAAACATTCAAGGGGATGTGGCAATTTTTAAGGATGAGTCTCAACCTTGGAAAAAAGCAACAGTCAACGGAATGGTGAGATGGTTTGGGTTTTTTTTTTTTTTGCCTGTTTTGTTTGTTTTGGGTCAGGGTTTGTTTTTTGTTTTTTGTTTTGTTGTTTGTTGTTTTTGTTTTTTTTTGGGGGGGGGGGGGGTGTTTGTTGTTTTTAAAAATTAATATACGATACTCACTTGCAAAAGTAACTACACACTTTACAATATTGATTTTCTTTTTGAAATAATTTTACTGGCATGACAGTAAAGATCAAAATTATTCTTTTTATTCAGGTTTCCAGTTTGCAAAATGCCAATTAATCAGCCTTACTAAAAGCTCCGCATTAAAGAACCAGTTTAGAGAAGAGAAATCATAAAATGATTAAAATACGATTTTGCACGTGCATCACGTGGCTGCACCGATAACCGAAAACTGACCATTGATTTAAATCAAGAATTTTGTGGTTTGAATATATGTTCTAATTGTTTTTCATACGTGAAAACATTTCATAGAGAAAATCGATATAGAAAAGTGTGTAGTTTCTTTTGCAAGAGAGTTGTATAGAAGAAATAGACTCTCTCATCATTTAAAAAAAAAAAAAATTGGTCTCTATCCTTTTAAAATGGTTTTGACACCAAGGCTTTTGTTTCTTGTTTTCTTGTTACATGAAAAGTAATCTCTATGACACATTTGTATAATTCGTAAAGTTTGAAAAAAATGTATTGAATTCTATTCATGATTTGGAGATAAGTTAGTGAAAATAATGAATGAGAATGTTTTTTCAAGGGGTTACGTTTTGTTCATTTTTCTTCAGATCAAATTAGGCCTACATTTAAAAAAGAAATTTATTATTGTTATTATTTTAAACTCCTTTTTGCACAATTATTATGGTCAAATACTCATACCTCTAATTTTTAAGGCTTATACTTACATTTAGGGCATATGTTTTCATTACATATTAATTTAATAATGTTGGGATTTTTTAATAGTTGTTGGTCTTTTTAGTTTAATCCTTTTTGTTTGTTCGTAAATTTTTGATAATTTCTAATCTGCAGTTGACATGTTTATCAGTTGGGGAAATTCTTCACCCAAAAAAGGTAATCATAATCAAATATTTTTGTGAATTATTAATTAATTTTAATTAAAGGTTGGCTTTGCAGTGTCAGAGTGTCAAGACTGAATGTAGTTTTATTATACTAAAATAAAATATACATTTATATAAATACATGTATCTTGTGAATTACAGATTATTATTATTATTGTTATTATTATTATTTATATTACCGGTATATTACCAGCACGGTACCAGCTCAATGAACGGGTCTAGAAATTAGGAACAGACTAAAATAAAAGGTTATCTTCAATTAAGTATTTTAGTAATAATACTGTTTTGTATGAATCTATATTTATAAATGGAAAACATTTTGCGACAGCTCTAGGTGCACAATTTACATGGAGATCTTCATCAATTTAGATCTAATTTTGTAGCTGCAGTAATGTAATCATTGCTTCTTTTTAGCAGATAGTCAGATTTGAAGCGCCCATTCCCATTTGTATAAATTGATCTATCTATAAATTTGTATAAATTGGCATTGGGTTCGAATCGCACAGCGATCATATTTTACTATGTAGATCTATGTACATTATGTGCCTGTGAGGGAGCCTATCCTGACAACGTGAAACACTATGTCTAAAGTTCTGAATTATATAGTTGATTTTTATTATTATTATTATTATTATTATTATTATCATTAGTATCATTATTATTATAATGTCAAGGTCACTAATGTTTAAGTTAGAATAAATTCAAATTTTGCTTCTTTTTAATCTGAATAGTAAACTCTTGTCTTATCAATGCCATTCTAAATTCAAAAATGATATTCGGGTAACTTGAATTGTATAGAAAATTTGAGACTTACCAAATCTTTTTTTTTTTAAACAGAACCACTTGGTTTGCATCACTGCAGAGGGCTTATGCTATGTTTATAATGTCTCACCACATAAATCACCTAAGGTAATTAAAAATTTTATGATGATAAATCATGTGTGTTTATGTACCATTGTTATGAATCTGTCTCGCCTTTTGTAACTCCCTAGGACTAGGAGGCATAGGCTATCACCACAGATCTCCACATTGCCCTCTCTTGCATTTTTTTATCAATTAGTTTCACATTGGTAAAAGTACAGTTGATTTTGGTTATTCGCAACACCTCAGCAATGGCAACATTTTTACAATTATCCAAAGTTGCGATTAGCCGGATTTTGCCATTGGCCAGGCAACAGTGTCATGTCACTACTTGCCAACTATATATGCCTGTTACGATATTATTTCTTACTTTTTACATCAATTTTTTATGCACTGCATGTGCACTGCATTTGTATAAAGCAATGTAGTGTTAGAGAAAGACAAACAATTTTTATTATTCTTTGCTCTCCATTTAATAATTCATGCGCACGTGTTTGAGCCAAGAAGATGTATGACCATTATACGTCCATGCATTTGGAAAGCGGCATCCCTCAAGCATTTCATCACACCAGTCGGCATAGATGCAAGATAGTATAGAGTTCATCTTCAATATTCTATCACGGTTGGTCTTCATCAGCAAGGAATTGTGATCTTTTGATTGCCAAATCAAAGACAAGACTGCTGTTATTGTTAAAATGTCTATGATTGCTTTGGGATGGGATTTTATTAACACTTAAAACGCTAGACATCCTGTGGCAGTGCTAAACTAGCCAGCCAGGTAGGCTGGTGGCAAAAGTACCCTAGCGCTATGTGTTGGCTAATCTAGCACGCGCTATTGTGGGCATAGTGCTTCTCGGGTTAAGATCGGCATTAAGCAGGTGAGGTAAGTCCATAGCACTGGACTGCCTAGATGGGCACATGAGGTGAGACCTAAGCCTCCTTATCAGTGGGGGAGAGTTTGGGTGGATCCTAAATGGTGAACAGGTAAGACAATGGTGAAGTAACAACAGAGCTCTCTACTCAACAAAGTCAAAAGTTTTCCTGACATTCCACAGACACTTATTAATATTCATAGATTTGGCACTCTTTGTTCAGCTGCTACCAGGCTAGTTTCATCATCTTGCATAGAGACAAATTCTGTGTTTTACTACCTAGGCCTACGTTCAGTGTGAGGTTGTTATTTTCTAGATGACAGATAGTAGAGCAAGATGAACATCGTCCAGCAAAGTGTGAAATCAGTAAAACATTTAATGGAAATCTAATTCAAGGTGTTCAGATTATCCAAAATGAGTTACGATTAACCAGTGCCTTTTATATAGAGTTAATTCTGTTTCTTGAGAAAAGTTGTGATTAAGCGGACATTGTTATTAACTGAATTGCGAATAATCGAAGTCAATTGTGTCAACAACAATCCAGCAGGATCATTTGTATATTTGAAAGACAAGTGTTGAATAAGTTTTCCCTTCTCTCCATATGTGATAAAATTGTTACATCAGAATTAAAATGATATTACCTCATTGAAAAAGCCTGCCATTGGCCAGTTTATTTCCACAAAGTTTGTCTATTGTAGTGAATTTTTGTCTAGATGAATGAGTTAAATGTTGGAGACTAGGTTGGGCTAACTTGTATAAGTAAAGGAGAGGGGATTAGCCATACATTCTAAAAAAACAACCATTTTAAAAGTTAATGAAAAGTAAAAGGATTTAATCTTTTTTTTTCCATTCAGATTGTGTCAGAAGATGAAGGCGACTTTTATCACATCAAGCCTGTGTTCACCCAGGAATTACCAGCAAATGCCAAAGTCATGTGTCTGGCTGATATAGGTCTGTTATCGGACTTTTCACTTGAAAGTTTATTCAATTTCACTCAGCTTTACTCTTATAATCATTTAGGGTTATCATTTGCTCAAATATACTTTTATTGATATATGTAACCTGTTCCTTCAAAGCAGAACATTCGTTGCGCAGTATATTTTGAGCTAGCGCGGTTTAAGGATAAAAATATCATTTTCATCAAATCACAGATTATGGTTGTTTCTAGATAATCAATTCTTTATCATTTACAAAATAAATATGTTATTGGTGAAATTAACATGATTAATAATTTTAAAAATGTATTTTTCTGAGCCCCTGTTTTATTCAACTAAATTACGGAAAACCACATTTTTAAGAACTTTAGAGTAAGTTTACAGATATATAAGTTTGATTTCAAACTGGACCATCTAGGTATTAAAAGAAAGTTAAGACCTTTTTTTCTTATCAGCTAACCACCGCTATTTAAATGACCATCTGGTCATAAGATTGACAAGAATGAGTGGACAAATGATCAGACTGATTTAATCGCTTCTGGCCTTCTATGAAGGTGGAATCCTTTATTAAGCGTAACACCACATTATGTTATGGTTATATAGCTGCCAAGAGTTCTGTTTATAATGGATTTGTTCTGTATTGGACCTTTTCAATCGCTTAGTTAATATCATGTGAATCCAAGTCCGTAACCTGACAATTGTGGTAAAAGTGTAACTATATCGTTGATGATAACTCACACATCTCTTTCTATCTCAGTAACGGTAATTGGTGGTGTTTTTGTCAGCTCTTTTTGGTAACCTTGTAAGCCTGTGTGAACCAAAACAAATTACTCTTGTATCTTACTGGTGTCTAGATCTAGCGCTCAAGTCATATTTTGTGGTCTTTCCTTTGTTTGTTCAACTGGTGTTCTTATCATAATTATGTTCAATACAACTGTACCACTAAATTACATTTTTTATACGTTTAGTGACGCTTAAGTGACTGATTAACAAATTGTCAAAAATGGCACGAGAGTGTTCCGTATTTTGATTTTTGAAAATTTGGCAGCTATGTGATTATCATATTGTATGATACATAGTTTGATAGGCCTTAAATAGACTTTTAATTTCACGTATGTAGTGTTGGGATGTACCTTTGCATGAAGGCAGGGAGAGGAGCCAAAATTAGGCTAAATCTTAGAAAATCAGCTTGACTGAAAACGATGTGACTATTATGGTTAATGAAGTGTTATAGAATTTGGCCTATGCGTTAGATATTATGCCATTGTAAGTTTGTGTAAAATTTGATTATTGGTAGAAAAGAAGCAACATTTTCATTGTGTTTAATTACCTTCCATCCTCGAAACTGGTAAAAATAGTTCTTCATTTTTGACTTTGATTGCCATTTTCTCAAAACTAGTTTTTTGACCTATTACACTCTATTATACTCAACATGTGTATTGTCGGTGTTGCAAGCATTATGCGTAAGTCCAAGGATGGTATGCTTTTTCATTTTAACTAAATAGTTAATACTGCAGCAATACAAAAGCATCAACAGGATACTGTGAGGCAAAAATAGCATCTTTTCGGTATTATTTGATTCTATGGTTATTTCATTATTTTGGATTTTCTTTTCCTATTTTTCTTATTCATTTCAGATATGGACGGTCAAGTTGAGATGGTGATTGGCTATTCAGATAGAGTGGTACGGGCTTTCCAATGGCAGGAGGCGAATGACTCAGATCCTGCACAGTTTGTCCTGATGCAGAAATGGCAGCTGGAAAGTCAGATTGGTGGAATTACTATCAATTACCGTAGTGAGCAGCAGCCAGAGCTGATGGTTTCTCAACCCGGAGCAACATTTGTCTCCCTTGTTGTCAAACCTCCTTTCCGTCACATAAAATCTGAGAGTCAATTAGATAAACTTGGGCGAAAGAAACCAGTATATGGCACAGAGAGAAGAGGCAGTTTTGCTTGTCCTGGCAGTGCTAAAATGGAACTCCCTCCCAGGCACAACCAGTCATTTCAAAGTTCAGATTTGAAGGAATATATCCGGCGTGCGTCATCTGAGGGGATGACACCTAGTTCAGACCAAGTCAATAAGTCCTTTGAGAATATCGGTAGAAAAACTCTTGATAATCCAGATAAGGGTGTATGTGAAAGCACTTCATCAAGTAAAAATATTTCTGAGACTACATCAAAAACAATGATTGGTAAATCGGACAACAGCTTTGACAATGGCGATAGCGTTTTCTTAAAAGAAGGCATGAAACTGAGCCTAGAGAGATTAGACAGTTCTAACGAAAAAAGTGAACCCTCCAGCAGACAACAGTCAAGGCATAACAGTGGATTAGATTCATCTTTTGACTGGTACATTTGTTTCATTTTCCCTTTTTAATCTTATATATGCTTTTCCTATTCTCTCTCTCTCTCTCTCTCTCTCTCTCTCTCTCTCTCTCTCTCTCTCACACTCTCTCTCTC
>JASKDV010186078.1:0-12016 GCA_032466395.1 Aegires albopunctatus
TAATAATGTTACGTAATAACAACAACGAGATAAGAAAAGATAAACAAAAATTTTACACACTCACCCCAATAAAAAAACACAATTATAAACCATATCAGTCACTTGGCGACCAGTGAAAAGTCGGGGACGGCGAGAAGACATTTTAGATCTAGATTCGGTGAATAAGCAGTGCGTTTTCAGTTGATAACTTTAGGAATGAGCTATTTCTTTGTGAATCGCGCGAACAACAGCGGCCTCTCGGGTTTAAAGAGGTAAGTGAAAGAATCCAGGCCACAAATGGCCTATGCAAATGTTCGGTGGCAATATAAAGGATTTTCCTTCGGGGATGCAAAAGTGTAATTACATTGATTTTAAATAACTCTGAAACCCATTAGACAAGAATAGATTTACTCGCTCAGATATGAACGTCATGCAAGTTAGAAATAACAAATAATCAAGCTAATAATGTAGTACTTAAGCCTAAAAAAGAGAAAAAGTTAATGACGAAGCCTAAAAAGTGAAAGGTAAAAATCACAACTATTGCAAAGCGTTATGCAAACTCTCAAAGTTAGTCTTACGGCTTGTCGACTTTAATCAAGGACTGCTTGACTGATTTCTTTCCAATAGTAATTTGATCTGACACAAGGAGCTTTCATGCCCTTACCTCCCTTTGAGATCACTACATTGGTCAACAGATTCTTTTCTTTGAAAAGGCGATCAGTGAATAGTGAATAATTATATTATCTTTCCTGCCCTTGAGTTTGTCTTCTCGCCTCGATGAGTCAATAACTTCAGCGTTAAGAGACTAGAATTAGGCCCTTCATATTCTTCAGACAGTCTGCAATGCCGTTCGTATCCTGGTTGGTCTTTGTTTTGTGTGAAAATGGTATATATTGCTATCTTCGGTACTTATCGTGGCTATAAATGATAATTCATACTTATATATCTAGTACATTAACAGCCGTGGATTTTTCAAGAGAAGAAAGATTATATAGTCAGTACTCTCCCTCTCTCTCTCTCTCTCGGTGATAATATGATATGATATAATATTATCTTCATTGGAATTGTTACATTATATTCTATTCGATGTTGGTTATTTAAAGTTCTGGAAATATAATGGCGCCTATGTAAGAGAGATATGGGTCTTGTTGATTAAAATGCAAGGTGTATTGATATAATTTCATTGATAAGCTAATAGTATTTACTAAATTTTAACACATTTATGGACACACACAAATAAAAAGGTCCGAATGCGCTCTTCGCGTATTTTTTCCAGGATAGCTCCGTACTGTGAAAACGAAAGTACATACTAACTAAAGGGGACTAGGCCTATTATTATGTCCAGGGACTTATTTCACAGTGAAAACAGAAGGAATAGAGCTTAAGCCAAAGACTCAACATTGTAAACCTGCCTGAAATTGAACCCGCTTTTTCGCTTATCATACTTCGGCCATTTCTGCAAAGTTCCGAATTACCATGTCAATCACCCACTCGCTCATCGCCAGAACACAATATATAGCTGAAAATCAGTCTATAATGAAGTTATCAATGAAATTGCGTTGATCTTTTCTATCTTGAATAAGTAGTAGCTATTGGAGAGAGCCATGTCCTCCAAGCAACGTCATAATGAAAAACACCGATACATAATGTATTATCGTACTGCTTTGAATGTCTTATAGCTTATAACCATTGTGTCAATTTTAGATTCTTATCCCTCTTAGGTCTTAATAGCAATGAAGGTAAGGATAAAGAGCCTGGTGAATTTCTTTCGTAGGCCTATATTTTATTTACTTATACTAAATTATGGAACTGAAGTGGATGTTACAAATTTACAGTTCTTGTCTATATATTGCTTCGGGTGGTGCTCATGCTAATAATTTGAAGTATTTTATTATCTTCTAATCTCTTGTGGATATTTAGTGAGATGTATAGGGGTGGTGAGGAATTGGGTTTTCAATACGAAATGGTGTTACTTGTGACTCTTATTTAAATACATATCAAAGACCAGCGTAATGGTTCCTATTATATTATGAGGTTCTTCGTAAAGAAGGGCTATTTATATTATGCCATGAGATTAATGAATTGCAATGCTTCTTATGAATTGTATTATCATTGTGACTCTTGTAGATCATTGCCATTCTTTAAGATAAACAAATTATTTATTATTATTATTATTATTCGTTTCATTTCAAATGATTCTTAGTTCACCCTTAGTGCCCTTAGTTCCCTAATTATTAAACAATAGACAGTTATGATTCTCATTAAGAGTGGACTTTATATTGCAGATGAAAGTAATATTTAACATATTGTTATCCATCTATTTTAGTTACTCCTCTAACAGCGTGTCTTCTTTAATGTCAACCAAATTTACATGAAAACACATCCTTTCATATTACACAATTTTTAATGTTTGTTTCTTTCCAAAACAACTTCAGGGTTTCTGTTTTATTTCCTTGAGATTTATATATTGGTGGACTTTAGTTTACTTTGGTTTTGAACATGTTTTAGAGACGTTTAAAAAGGAAAAAAGTAGGATGCAATTCATAACGTCTTCATAATACATATTTCTATTCATTCCACAGGGTCATGGAAAAACCATCATCGCTGTGTTGAACGCATCATCAATCATTTTCCGCAGGACACCGCCTAAGGAAGCGTGAAGAATCAACATAAAACATAAACATAGGAACGAGACACTCGGCTTTCTTCAGATAATACTTTTGAAAGATAGCAGACTGACTCACTTTAAACGACGCTACATCACGTGACCTGAACCCATAGGTCTCCACGAAACGGACATATTTTTGATCTTTGATGGGTTTTTTTTTTTAGCTCTGGAGAGCTGCCTTCGAACGAAACAATTCTGGTAGAGAATACGCACAGGAATAGAGATTCTTTTTAATGACAATATAGTATTGCTTCTCCTCCCTCTTGCAACTAATTTATCGACATATTAGGAAAACATCGAGGCTATATAATAATATGAAAATATAAAAAGGTGAGATACTTTAGATAGAGAAAAGGGGTGCGTGAGAGACGACGAAGGAATCAGGAGAAGAGCTAAAAGATAGAAGGAGCTATTGAGAAATGCTATAATGGTCTCAGCAAGCAACCTGGGAGAGCCCATTGTGCTTGAGCGGAGTTGAAGGATTAGCCCCGGCAAGTGAATTGAGTGCCAAGCTAGAATGATCTACGAAGCGGAATAATGTAATATATTGTGCTTCGCAACAAGTCTACCTTGCAATCAACTTCTCTTTTACAAAGCTGTTTCGTTCAAAATTTTATTTTCATTTCAACGCATGGCTTGCGAGGCAGAACGATATCAAGAGAGTGAGTGATAAGGAAAAGACATATACGGAATCGATTTTGGTTGAAAACGAATTGCAAATTACTCTCCTATCATTGCTCTGTATAGATTTTTGAAGACATAGACGCTCTACTTTATCTTCTTGGAAATTGGCTGCCGTTGGAAGGTTATTTCGCATAAACAAATGTCAGCCAGGCTCGCATTCCATTCACTGTTTGTTTATCATTACCAGTTTGACACGGCTGGAGTCTTTTTTTTTTTTTTCTCCCCGTTTTAGTGGAATTTCTAATGGCTGATTTTATTGCTTTTCGCCCCACCATTTCCTTATGAAAGACCGAGCATCCTTCGGCTGATAGGTCTATCAGGATTTCATTGCTGTACATCAGCAAGAAATTCGAATAAATACGACTACTTGATCTAATGTAATACATCTACTTTAGATAGGAGGATTGCAAAATAAACAAGAAAAAAGAAGACGGAAAGAGTGACATTAGACAGGCAGGCGTTTGGCAAAGCATGAGACGATATTCACACCTGCAAAAAAAAAAAAAAAAACATCTCTGGAGTCTAGCTGTGAGGAATATGTCTAATTCGCTTGAACGAATTTCAGAGGATACCTAGCGAGGGGCCTGAATGAATATTCCTGGGGATAACGGGATTTAAACAGAAAGAAAATCGACCTCATGGGCCTATCCAATGGATAACCCCGTCTCATCTAGTTTCAAATTTTATCTTTAAGATTCCATTCAAGACATTGTATACTTTGAACTCTGAAATAGCCTCGAGGGAATAACGGAGAATGAAAGAATTGTTGCCAACCTAGCGCGATTGAGATTTTTATTAGCTAAACGCAATGAAAAGAGTCTCATTTGTAAGTCATTCTTTCCTCTGTTTGTGACAATACGCGTCAAATGGAAACGGAATGGAGACCCATTTATCTCTGTTATACGTTTTTCTGAAATCTTAATACCTCATCACGCAAAAACTGGAAAAGCCACTATGAATTCCCTCACATGAACACGCATCTTATGAATATGCAAGTGCAAATTCAGACATAATAGAGAAAAACGATATGTAAAAAATGCGTCTAAGCTATAAAGATTCATGTTAGACCTTACCCTTTGAAAACATCAGTAATCTCATTGTGTCTGTGCGAGTGTATTGCTCGTGCTATATATTTTCTCCCTTGTCGTTGACATTAGCTGTTCTCTTCCGTTGTTGTTGTTTCTGTCATTGACATTAAAACGGTACTCAAGTCGACTCTAACAGTCGACCTCGTTTGCCCTTACAGATGCCTTCCATAGAGGCAACTTGTCTCGGGGGTATTTTGTTTTGACACCACTACAACAGCACTGCATTGGAGCTTTCTGTCAGCTTTGATTCCCACGAAAACATTCTAATGAAATATATGATAAAGTCTAATTTTGACGTCTGGATGTCTCTACTGTTTATTTGAAGATTCGCTCAAAGAGGCAGATTTGTTTCGTACCGGAAGTAGGCTTATGTAAAGGAAAGGTAGCTTCCTGGAAATTCTTAAGCCAAACCCAACATCGAGACGAAGCACGTAAACACTTCGTTTGTGGCCTTTCTCTCATCTGGGTATGTTGCCATTTTGAATTCAATCAATGTGTTCTCGGCGTGTAAGAAATGGATCATCACTTGTAAAAGTCGGGAGATTACATATTGTATTATACATGAACCACATTGTAAAAAACTTGAGAAATCGTTTATTTTGCCTGACTTGAACAAGCTTCTCGCATTTCTCCGCGAGTTTTATTTTTTTTACAACAGGACAGCAGATTATACCTAAAAGTAGAAATGTCACTGGATATTCAACATGAACATGATATTGTGCAATCTAAACCACAAATAAATCCTCCCATCATGAATTTATCAACAAGCGATCTGGCACCCAAAGATTGGGATCCGTCATTTCATGGCTCAGTGCACACCGCTACTGTCGCTGTGTGTATCGTGTTGGTCATCTTTGTTGTCATCTTAGGTACTTTTGGGAATGGGCTCGTCTTACTTTCAGCTCTTCATTGCCGTAAGTTGCGTTCGAATTTTGACGTTCTGATTTTCAATTTGGCTGGAGCCGATTTCATCATGTGTTCGTGTTTATCTCCTACGTTCTTGTATCTATTATTCTCAGATCCACCATCTCCACAAATATTTTGTGGTGGATTTCTGTTCTCCTGTATTGCTAGTGGTCTTTTATCTCTTTTCACATTGTTGGCTATAGCTGCACACAGACATTCTCGGGTTAGAAAAGTGAGAGGTGCTTTGACCACTACAAAGACGGTATTGATTCTAGTAGTTATATATTTGGTCAGTCTAACCATGGCCATTAGTGGGACACTTCATGTTACTCTGGGGTGGAAAGAAGATAATGTCAACTGTCAAATCGTGATGAACAGCAAGGATATCTATAGCAACAATGTTGTTTTATTCTTCATCAGTCCCGTCGCCCTCATAAGCTTCGTGGCTATCACAGCTTCCTATCTGTTCATTGCCAGGGCCGTGAGACTGCAAACATTTTTAAGAACACAAGCGTTACAGCCAATTTTGAAAAGTTCGGTTTGCAAACCTTTACAATCAAACATCGACCAAAAGATAAATTCACCAGATATGCAGATTACCGAACGCTATTCACACTCTTCGACTAAAAGACAAAACAGAACAGCTTCATCGAAGCACTGTATGTGCTGTAGCTGTGCAGCTGCTCTAGATCGTGAAAACAAAGCAGTTTCAATGTGTTTTGTTGTAATTCTTATAATAACGTTGTGCTGGATGCCATTGGTGATTTCTCATATTGTGGAACTTATAACAGGAGAATCAATTATTGTTTATCAAGTAAAACTTTGTGGAATAGCTCTTGTCTTTTTAAACAGTGCTTTAAATCCATACATGTATGCACAGAACAGTGGACGCATGAAACAGAGATATGGTCGTATATTTTGGGATATGCTTCGTTGTGAGTGTAGGGCTCCAACAAAACATAAAATGCCCATTTTGTCCCCTGGCTATGTCCGCCAGCGTGCAACGCGCAATACACTTATCAGTCCGGACGCTGCAACTCTTCAATTTCTTCAACCTAAACCTAAAAGGAAAACAATATTTAGAGAGCCCGGACGCTTAGAAAATCACGAGGACAAAAGAGAAATTGCTGGTCTCAGCAAAGCCGCTCCCATTGATACTAAAACAGCTCTCATTAGAAAACCAGATATTGCTATTGATTCCTCTCAATCCCAGAAAACCTATGCTATCAAGCCAAGTAAAAAACAACAGTGTTCTCAAAGTGGTGTAAAGTCCCTAGTTCAAAAAACATGTTGCCATGTCAATTCCCCTGATGATCAAAGCTTAATAGATTCTTGATATTAGGCTCAAGAATTGGTTTATTTGAAAATGATAATAATGGACCTAACTTACATTGGATATGAGTGTCGTGTGTGGATTATCAAACCATCTTGCGTTGACTTCCATATTCTACGGTGTCAAGACTATGCTGTTTAGTGCAATAGAAACAATAACATTTGGTGGACTCAGTGTTCCAAATTCAAATGAAAATTAAAAGTATTTAGTTCTGAAACCAAAGTATTCTGTTGTGAAACCAATACAAATAATTTGAAATTTTTCTTTGGTATTTTCAAGAAACCATACCACAAACATTATGTTATCACAACGTAATCATTTATGTGGCATAATGAGGCCATAAGTAGGCTGTTATAACTGTTTCAAATTGTCTTTCAAAATCATCTGACCTTCTATTATCATACAGATTTAGCTTTTCTGAATTAAGGCTGATATTTTGAAATGGATGCTTAAATAATATGACATGTTCCTTAATAATTTTTACATGTCCATAATATTTCGAATCGTTGAAAAGCTCGTTTGTTAATGTGTGTGTGTGTTTGTGTGTGTGTGTGTGTGTGTGAATGTGTTTGTGTGGGGGGGATGAATGGATAGAGGATGGATATTTGACTAAGTGTATATATGTGAGGATAATATTGATATATGTGCACGTATATGAACCATAATACGCCTATATATATGTATGAATGCAATGGCGCAAATGATGAATTGTATAACAATTATTTAGGATGGATGGGTGTGAAATCAAGTATTTGTTTCATTCAGTCGTGAGCAAAACATAGGCTTGGAGAAAGAAAAAAAATGAAGAGAGAGAGAGAGAGAGAGAGAGAGAGAGAGAGAGAGAGAGAGAGGGATTACGATATATTATACTCCCAAAATGCCATTTAATGAAATGTTTTAAGCTGAAAGATAACAGCCCATTAAAATATTCGCATTTCAAATATAAATTAATGTTTGTTCATTTCTTCCCCCTTCTACTGAGATTTTGGTATATCCTACTTGATGTGTAATTCCTACAAATGAGATCATAATTATTTATGTAATACTAAGGGAAATAAGTAACTGTAGTAAGTTTTAGGGTTATGCTGTCCTTGATAGAACAAATGGGCAGTCTCACCTTATTTTTTTAATTTTTTTAAATCTTTGCTTACAAGGTGAAACAAAGATTTTTGAAATCAAACAAACTTTATTTGCAAAGACGAGTGGCGCCTTATGAATCCAGTCTTAACCCTTTGGTCTATACGATTTGGGACTCAATGTCGGAGGTGTATGCCGATTTATACCATATACTTAAGAAGAATTGAAAAGGGCACTCCTCAACGCTTGGAAAAAGGTTTCATTTGGATAAATCATGAAGTCAATTTCCTCATGGAAGATGAGACTCCAAGCAATGATTGCTCAAAATAGTGCTTCAACCGACCATATCAAAAATTGACGTCAGTTTTCTCTTTCCCTGACACGGTGGATTTCAATATGCAAATATAAATTACTTACAACTACTCAACCGTTCTACGTATGCCTTTAAAATTGATGCAATTTATTAAATAATATTATGCATGAATGTATGGGTGTGCTGAATTACAAAGTATGTATGAAAGAATGTAGTAAGTGTCAGATCTCAGGAACTTTATTTTTCTCTCACCCGATATTATGCAAATATCCATTGTTACCAAAGACCTAGCGTCACAACACTCACTTACTAGACTAGTACGTCTAAAAGATTTAAAAGGAAGAGTAACTGTTACTCTTCTATACGCAAACTTACATAATGTTTACCAGTGGTTCGTGATTCGTTCTTGCGCGCTGACAAGATTATGTGGTTTTGACAATAACTATAAACTCCCCTTTGCATCTGAGTTAAGTATAAAATGCATGTAAAGAACTTTTTTCAAGATTGAGTATCGTGCCTGAACCTTGATTCTAAATCTTGTGAGTGGCACTATGATTAAAACTTTCTAATCTTGTTCTGGAATAGAATGCATTTACATCTTGCGTCCGTCAAGGCACAACTTAGCTCACTAACTCTTATGAACTCGAAAAGAGTAACATTTCTTTTTGTGTGTGAAATACATAATACTACGACGGATCATTTATTTACAACTTACTATACTTTTGCCACAAAAAAGTCTGAATCATTCTTTCCCAAAGCCTGCGACCTTGGACCTTTCTTTCTGCAAAACCGAACGCCAAGCCCTATACCATGATGCTTCATAAAACTATACAACACCAAGTCGGGACAATAACTATCTCTTTTTTACTTACCCATTATCAGTCTTTAATGATTAAGTCGTTACAGATTTAGTAATGTACCCATCTATCTAGTCTTTCTCATTAATATCTCTTAATGGTACACTCATCCTATCTCATCCTATTATCACCCCTTTCCTGCTGGCTGATTTTGTAAACACTTCCAAAAAAGAATTCGAGATATTGAGATAAATAGTTGAACAGCGTGTGCTCTCTAATTATCTATGGAGCATGACCAATGAAGAATGATGCTCTACTGTCTGATTACCAGGTAAGTTATTGCAATATGTTAAACGCTTTGGACATAAAAGGAATCATCTTAAGTAGGAGCTGAGCGTAGGCAAAAAAATTCAACGGACTGAAACTTATCCCACACACTACCTCCCTTTTTTTTTTTTTTATCAAAGCCCTTGGTCGTTCTTTTATCGTCATCAATTAATTTCACAATTTTCTCCAGGGGTGGCTTGTTATCTAAATATTTATTGCATTTTAGTAGCTAGACGTATGTTCGTGCTCTCTTACCATTTCCCCTTCCCTCCCTGAGTCTCCCCCCCCCTTCTCTCTCTCTCTCTCTCTCTCTCTCTCTCTCTCTCTCTCTCTTTTACTCTCTCACTCTCTCTCTATCTATCTATCTATCTCTTACTCCCTCTCACCCCTCTCTTTCTAGCAATCTATCTTTCTATCTATCTATCTATCTATCTATCTCAGTTCTCTGGCTCTTTCAAAATATTTCGGTAACTTAGGAAAATGCATGTAGTTTTGAACCTTAGAAACCAATTTATATAGTGCCAATCCTGTAAAAAGATCCATTTTAAAATCTTTTTGCCGCAGGATGGGATGAAAAAGAGAAACAAAATGACATAGAAAACATAAATCTTGTTTTACATTCTATAGATCTCTTAAAAAGCTCGTAAATATCACCAAAAAGGTGAAATATTTCAATCACGAACTCACAATTTTAAACATGACACACTTAATATTCGCAAACACGTTGTTATATAGATATAACACTAGCATTAGACGAAATTCCTTCTTCTTTAGAACTGTAAGATACTGGAATGCTTTAAATCTTAGTACGAAAAATGCCCTAAATTTAAATAACTTGAAAAGATTATTGGACTTTGAAGTGTTTAACTTCCGTTATGTATATGACCATTAGTTCGCATTTATTCTTCTTATTATAATTAATGACTTCTTCATGACAATTTAAAGGCTATTTAGTCTATTTATTTAACTCTTTCTGATATTGTATTGTATTGTAAACATGGCTGTAAAAAAATTGAATTCTGCATAGATTTTTCGACAAAATAATCCAATATTAAATGTATTCAGTAATCACTTCCTAGCAAACAATGAGAGGGCTGTATTGCTATTCGCCTTCTCTTATAGATCTAGATTTACATCGAATACGATGAACGCCTGGCCAGTTTGGCAGGTCCATGAAGGAATGCTGCGTCGGGATGTGAGTAAATTTAAATATTTGATGACTTTGGGGTAAAAGTGGCGGTTTGAATAGCGAGCAGACGACCCGTTGCCTTTACCGCACAGGCTTCTGTTTACTCACGGAGTTAATGAACGAATGCTGGCGTTGGAGAGTGTATGGGTTGGCCAACACCGGAGATCAAGGTGACATGAATTATTGTATTATAGCTAAAATCTGCCACCCTCCCCATTATAGCCCACCCCAGATCCAGTTACATATCCCTGTCAGTCAGCCCCCCCCCCTTTTCCCCTCTTCTCTCTCTCTCTCTCTCTCTCTCTCTCTCTCTCTCTCTTTCTTTCTTTCTTCCCCCTCTCTCTCTTACACACACACATACACACACACCCACAAACACACACACACAGACACACATTAACAAAATCATATACATTCGTATTCTGTATCTTTCTGTTACTGTTACACAACAAATTCAAATAAAAACACACACTTAAGCAAAAGATAAGATCCTCTCTCCCTCACGCTCTCTCTCTCTCTCTCTCTCTCTCTCTCTCTCTCTCTCTCTCTATCTCTCTCTCTCTCTCTCCACACTTCTTTAAATTCGTATAACCCCTAAACTTCTTCAAATGACTACGTCATTAAGGGTGTAATTTGTTTACGTGTCATCTAAAGCACGGTGTAATTGAATACCCCTCACCATTTTCATAACTATTCTCTGGAACCTCCAGTGGCGTCTCCAGCCCTAGGAGTATGGATGAGCAAAGCTAACAGCGATAAAAGTACATGTATATAAGTATAAGAAGAACCCATTCCTGAAAATATTTGTATAGGTTCTTAGTGAACTCCTACCCAGGCACATCCCATCTCGCCCACCGCACCTGCCGACACTGGGAATCGAAATCTTCTCGATTTTTGGCAAGAAGCCATCCCTAAATTGTGTCCCTTGAGTGTTTATATGAAAATAACAAACGCGTGAAAGTGTTTACAATTTCTTTCTCAAAACTGTGAATTTGAATTTTTTTTTGAGGCTCTGAAAAATGAGAAGAAAGATACAGTTGCAAAACGTTTTGTAACTTTGTTATTTCTCTTTTTAAACCTCTTTGTCTCTCTTACGTAGTTTGTGAAGCATCTCAGCCGAAGAGCAATTTACAGGAATCTTTGCTTACTTCTTTTGCACGCCGTGTTTTGTTGTTTGGTTGTTGTTGTTGTTGTTGTTTTCTCCTTTTTGTTGGTTTCTTTAGGGAAGGATTTGAGATATTTAAACTTTTGCTTCTTCTCCACTTCATTATTAGTAAATCTACAAGGGTCATAGAGTTTTCCGAAGGAATGACCATGGTCCTTTCATACATTTTTGGTTTATCATCATTCAAAGATTTCCTTGCTAGAATTATACCGTAAGGATAACCTTTATTCACTTAATGAAATTAATAGATAAATACACGCGAAAAATCATACCTTTACATCAATAAAATATAAGCATTTTCTTCCTCCTTAATCTACTTCTTCTTCTCTCTGCCATATTCTTCTTCTTCTTCCTTCCTCTTCTGCATGTAGTAGCCCCCGGTATAGGAGGATCAATCTACATTTTACAAATAACATGACTTATTCACAGCACTTCACTTATAATGTATGATTAATAACAACAACAACAGATAAAGTTCCTTCGATATCAA
>JASKDV010186089.1:0-12013 GCA_032466395.1 Aegires albopunctatus
CCCCCCCCCCCCCCCCCCCCCCCCCCCTTTTCCAAGCACTTCATAACATTCGTTTTTCAAATGAACGGGCTAGCAGAGACCATCTTTCCTTATTTAATCATCATAATAGTAGTATTGACTCTTGTATAGGTAGCTTTAATCACACCGCGTTGACGCATTTACCCCTTTCATTTGTCATTCTCTTTTATAGTTTATAGTTACAAATCGATATAATGACATGTAGTGAGATGTTGGGCAATCGCATATCTCTTCTAAGCTTAGACTGGCAAGGCAAACTTTACCAAAAAATGACCGCCAAAGGATCGTCGATAAAACTGACAGCCCCCAGTCATAATAGTCGTATAAATCAGACTAACATGTGCCGTCATCTATGTTCAATAAGTCACTTTTTTGCTTTTCACTTGACTTGAGATTGTAATCATCATCTATTAAACAAAAAACCTGCATTGGATGGGGTAGCTAAATGGCATAATATATATCGGTCATAGTTCCTTCCTGATTTGCAGAGAAACCAACATCTTGATTCTTTTTATCTTATTGTGAATTTGAATTATCTATATTATACAATGTGCCTACGGAAATATACTGTATGGGATTTATGCCTGTCTGTATAAAATATCACATGATTGAATAAGATTTCTCAAGAACCCACTATTCAATTATAGTACTTTTTCCAATAGAGGTATATATATATAAGTGTCATGAATTACATAACAGAAAGATAATGATATGTACAACAAAACGATTAAAGTATAATCACCAAAGCTTAGACCAGTGGTTCCCAACCTGGGTTCTATCGAACCCTAGGTCGGTCTCATGGGTTCGGCGGACCCTCCGCTGTGGAAGTCAAGACACACCCGACTCATTGTGTAAATTCGTGATGACACGCCCAAAGGGTTCGGTGAATGCGCATATGAAACTAGAAGGTTCGGTACCTCAAAACAAGGTTAGGAACCACTGGCTTAGGCAGTCGTGATTTTTCTTCTGAAAAAAAAGTCAATGAAATGAATAGTGACGACGTCGACGACGACGACGACAATTATGGTAATGGTAACGACAGTGAAATAAATATTTTATTGCCCCAACACATGGCATGAAAAAGCAAAGATAATTATTTTCACCTCAAGATATTTCAATTACACAATGTATATTATTAATACGTTAATTAAATGACTTTCACCGATGTCAATGTAAGCAATGTTATAAAGGTATGATCGATACATTGTTTTATCGTTATATGAAAAGAGAATGGATTTTACATCATGACAATGTCATGTATTATGCGTAATTTGAATACAGTATTATTTTGCTCCATAACCTTCGAATTTATAAAGGCACTCTGCCGTTAACGTAAATAATATTTTAATCTGGCCCCTCGGAAAATTGTATTCTGAAACCCCCAAAATTGCAACAACAAAAATATATGCAAAAACTGCAAGCCAAAATTGCAAGAAAATTGCAAGGTGTTCTTATGACAACGCAAACTTTATTTTACGATATTTAAACCAATCACCCCCCCCCTCCCCCTCCCCCACGCACACACACACACACACACACACACACACATACACACACACACACACACACATATACACACCACCACCAAAAGAAAAGACATTTAAAAAAAAAGGAGAAGTAAATAACATTTACATTATAAATACATAGGCAGACTGAAACGATTTGTTTAAACTTTCTACTACAAATTAAAAAACATCAACAGCGAATAACAAAGCAAAATATAACCAAACACAAACCACGAACTAAAAAGAAAAAAATAAATAAATTAAGGCTGACTATATTAAAATGTATACACCGGTGTACAAATATAGAATCCACGGGGATCGCAATATTTATTTGCACGTGCCGGTTTGCCGTGAGTCTCAATGGTCTCAGTTCGTAAAATCAAAGACTATTATTTTTGTTTCAATGCAATTATCAACATTTTCAGCACACTCATTTCATTTATCTTAAGAGAATGAACACCTTGACACAAAATTTCTGTATTAATCTTTTTTTTTTTTATAAGAGATAGTATTGAAATTTCTCATGTTCAAGTGAGATTCAAAACGTCCAATTCCCGAAAACTGAAAGTGAGAATTCTAGGCATTTAAGTTTTGGTTTTTGTATCCAGTCTCTTTCATCTGATTCTCTCTTCATTTCTTTTGACAATCTTATCTATCACCATCATCACTTTTTATCTTTCACTAGATCTAATCTTGTCCGAATCTTCGGACAATCACTGATATATTATGGCCAGAATAAAAATATATCATGGGAAAAAAAAAATGCAATAGAGTTGCTTCCCTTTTTTGTGATTTGGTCAGCATGCTAATTAAAAATTTATCTCTATTCATTCCAATTTTTGATCGGAAAATCGCCGAAATTGCAAAAATATGCGCATAATACAAAAATCGCGGCCACATTGCGAAAAATGGCAAAAATCGCGGCCGCAACGCGGTTGCAACGAACGCCATTTTCCGCAGGGCCAGTTTAATGGAGATGCTCCGTGTATTGAAGATAAAATGGTTACCGAATCTTTAAAAAAATAAAGAGAAGAAAAAAGAATGCCGCAGCAGTGAAATGAAGAGCATCATATCATTATCATTTAACTCATGTAAATTTTAACATTAATTATTTCACAACTTTTGATGACTGCGGTGTGGTAAAATGCTAAAGACCAAGGACTAATGACTGCAAAGGGAATGATGATATGCCGCTTGTGTGAAACAGCAAATAAATAAGTAAATAAATAAAACATAAATAGATCTAGTCAGAGCGTGATCAAATTTCAATGAAGACACAAATTTAGGTCTTCAAATTTCCATTATTTTAATACCTCATCCGATACATCACACAAGGGGCGATTCATTGAAAGCTTTCTACAGATTATACCTGGAAAATCATGCTTTGGGCTTTGATGAAGGTTTTTTAGTTCACAAAATTACTCTTGGGCATCAAGCATTTACATACATAACCATTGCCAGAGAACTATATTGAAAGCTAATGTTTGTTAAAATTATATTTATTCATAAAGTAACATAAAGTCTCTCCCAATGGGAACATAATGGGTTCTGAGGGCCCCGACAGCTTATAAAGCTTCTTAATATATTTCATAGAAAAGCGTCGGCTTTGTGCAGTTCGTTCTTTTCAATTTTGGTCCTGTAAAGCATTCTTTTATTGAAGAAGTCCCAAATGGCTCAACCTGACCAATTATGCAATCACACATGAGATTTGTTAATATTTTACTGATTTTGCGAGACTTTCCTCTAGCTGTGAAAAGAGAGGGGTATTCTTTTGAGTTAAGTGCAATGTATTAAAACTTCGGTTAGACATTTTGCCTAAGCAATGGTCAATATTAGCTATTTGCAACCATTTGAAAGTAAAATGTGATTCTCCTGTTGCATATACGAATCAAAGTTGCACGTGCTCTATCATCAGTGTTTGATAATTCGGCGTTTTAAATTATGATTTTTAATTTCTAACCCTCTTTTGGTTTTGAATATTAGATGTCTATCAGCAATATAGAGTACACGACCTACATGCGTAAAAATGTATCTTTAAGATAGAGACTGCTGCAGTTTAGACTCTTTTATAGTATCACCCGATGTTATTAGTATCAAATGAAGTTTAAACACAAAAATATGTATTCAAAAGAACAATACATTAAATATAATCAAAAACCCTTGATAATGTTTCTTAAATCAGAAACATTCGCATATAAAAATGAAATATATACAAGTAAAAATGACATACAGAATATGGAGTAATGTCATACATTAAATTGTACAAGATCAATGTATACATGTATAGATGTATGATGCATTTTATATACAAAAGTTATTTCGTTATTTTATATAGCATTACAAAATTGTGTCATCTGTTCAAACACTATTTACTTACAAATTTCATTAGTATATTATCTAATAAAGATTAACTCAAATATATTATGTAATTACGTGCTTGTGTATGTTTCTAATGAGGCCGATTTTTAATGATTTAAAAGAATAATAAATGCAATGAATGGAAAAAAGCTCGTTTATATATCTGAATACTATTACGCATGATAAAGCTTCTAAAGTTAAGATATGCAACCGTAGAAATAGAACAGAAATAAAGATATTAAAATATCAAGGAATAACATGACAAAGGAAGCAAGGCAACATCTCAGTAATATCGTTATTATATCACATAATAAAGCTCATAACATTAAATACATAAGCCTCTTAATGAAATCGAACAAAACCGATTCAAATTGAGTTTTCCTATTTACCAATAAAATCTCGACGAGATGGATGGAGACAGCTCTTCCTCGAGTCCTTTCGTCTTTCTAATAATTATAATGTTTCCTCTTCTGTTTTTTAAGTGATTACCAGAAAAACGTTTTGTATCAATGTGACGATAATAATATTCGATATATATAATAAACACATTGTAATTAAATTTCAACAATATTCGACATTACAACAATACAAAGAGAGGCAATTTTTTAATACTTCCATGCGATTATCTACAACTACACCAGTGTTAAAAATGTTAGGCCGCGATCACAGCGACATAATAATCCAGTCTTCAGCTGGCACTGAATACTTCGTCAAGGCAAATTTTCGTTTACTGACGCTTAGTGAAATCGACAAAGTTAACATGAGCTAATGTGAGAAAAATGTATGCATACAGTGAGAACCTTCTGGAAGTATTCTTTTCCAGAATATCTAGATCCGACATGTCCAAATATAATACCAAAGCGGCTTATACAACGATTAGGTTTTAGCTGTCTTCTAAAAGTGAAATCGTATTTTCATTGCACAATTTATAACAAAGAGCTCAACTATTATTATTTGTAATATTCTCTTTTAACTCCAACCAATGCTTTTTTCTCTCAGTATGTCAAGTAATAATGATATGTCTTCCAACCTCACCTTCAGTACCACCACTCACCCACTTAGATACATTTTAAAAGCGTAGTTATTTTCAAATATATAATATTTAAATGAACAATCCATAACGATGATAATTCAAAGGCTTCTGATACAACGATATTAAAAGCCAATCCCCTTTTAAATATCACATAATGAAGACAAAATAAATGTCAACAAATAATGTTTTACGACCAACAGTATCTGGAATCAGATCAGGGAAAAATAGCGCAAGAGGACCACCAACTCACTTGGCTTAAACAACAATCAAACCAGTCTTGAGGAACATCAGTTTTTATTTCAGGATTATATCAAGGCTTTACAGCATGACAATAGGCGGCAAATCGGTCGCCCATGTAGGATTTCTCGAGAATTGGCCGCTTCATAGTTCATCACACATGGCATTCAATTCCATTTCTTCCGGTGAAGTAGTTGGTGCTTGAGTGTAATCATTGTCACTGCTACTGTTCTTTTCACTGTAAGTAAACCAACACATATCGCAATTGGCACTAGTATTATACGATTGTATAAACATGTTAAATGCATCAAATGATAACATAATTATGTCCATAATGGTTAGTGGTTAGGGTTGAACAAGCGTGGCAGAAGATTTCCAAGAAAAAATCTGCCACGTTCATTTTACAATGAAATTTTCCCATACCCGCAACTATCAGCATCTGCTCTCCAATTAATGTCCCCAGCCGGAAAGTTTTCTTGCAATAAGATTATTTTAAGAAGATATCCCAGCTCACAGATGGAGTAATCTGTCACAGGAGCGATGCATTTTTACTGTATTCCATTTTTAATGAACATTATTATAAACCCATAATATTTGATCTCCAACTCATGTACAATAATATAATGATAATTATATTGACGATGATAAGGTAGGGGCTTCGTAAGAACGTTCTTCTTTGGCAATGGTATATATATCAAGTGTGACGAAATAAAATAATATAATCTCACCTGCGTTTCCTTATCACACATTTGTTTCTTCCACTGCCTGAAATAACTGACGTTCTGGTTTGTGCAAGAGACATGCTGAACCGATACGCTCGGACAAAAGCCCTTCCTTTGAGACATCCTCCGATGGCAAACATAAACGACTGACGGAAATTCTTTGACATGAAGGCATATACGATGGGATTGATGCAGCTGTAAATGGTAAGATATAGAAAAACAGTGTAAAGCCAGTTTATTTACGTGATAAGGTAATGCATAAATCCATGCGGATGATCATAGCGGATGACGGCGTTGCCACACATTCGAGCGTTTAAGGCTGCAGACTGCGTGGCAGCATAGTGACGGAATGATCTAGAATTAAAAAAAAAAAAGAAAAGAAGAAAGAAAGATAGGTGCAAATTTTAAGCCTTAAAGTAATCCTCTGACTTTTGAGATATTTTACCAAAGTTCCCACTTTGAGAATGGCACCCATTGGCAATCGCAGCACCGACATATTATTATAACAAATAGCAAGTAAATGTATTGTACTGACCTATTGAAATAACACATAACGTGAAATGCTTCCCGCATTCGCTTTAGTAAAACTCCATAGTGATGACGGTCTACAATCTTATAAGCGATGAGCACATTGTCAATGAGAACAGGAAGCCAGCAAATTGCGAAAAGAAGTACGACCACGATTAGCATCAAAACCAACTGAAATGGAATATTTGAAATAAGATAAAAGAATATTCAGCAACATCATCATTATATCATTATTATACAGGTTTCAAACAGCACAGTACAGGTCCATCCATGTATCAAACGAATAAAATAATAATCTTCTCATATAAAACGGTTTTACGATTCCGAAAAAAATTATTCAGGATTGATAATTTTTCAAGTATGCAAAAATAAATTCAGGTTCTAAAAATCAGTTATATAAAACCGCACTGATAAAACTTTGGAAATATCTAAATCTTGGCATCAAAGTCTAGATACTCACAGTTTTAGTTGCTAGTTATTAGCAACAAATTCGTAGAACTGAATTGATCAATGAAATGAGAAGTGATGTATTGGCATATTGTTACAGGTAACTACAGTATCATAAAGTTGCGCATGCAATTCTCGGGGTATTTTTTATATTGTAGACCTTATCACACTTAAAAATATGTAAATATATACTGGTCTTCTTGAATAATAAACGTTTAAAACCGTCTTTAGTTAACTAGAGGGTTTCAAACTACCTAATAAATCTATTTATCTATTTTATTTATTTCATTTTATTTTATTATTTTTTTTTTGGGGGGGGGAGGGGGGATTAAATATATTTTTGCAATCTTAAGTCTATGGTGCGTTAACAAAATGACATGGACGTATTGAAGAATGGCGTATTTCAATAGTAGACTTTTATCGTTTTGGATCACCTGCACCAAGCCGCCAGCTACATTCGGTTTTCACAATGACTAAATCAAAAGCGGTTGGACACTTCAAAGCTAAAATTCTTTCTAAAATGTTCAATTTTTCGGAGTAAGAGGAGTTAGATCTCAATAACAGTCAAGACATATTAATTTCGTTTTAAGCTTTGTTTGAAATGAAATTGATCGGTTCACATCCAACTCTGACGATTTTCTATAGAGCAAGTTTATTGAATTTTAATCGCCAATAAATGTCCTTATAATGAGTGTCCCATTATGATAGCCCCAGAAATAACGATACCCCAAATTACAGTTTCCTTTCAACTCATTGTCTCTTCATTACAATGACGTGGATGTTTTCTCACCTGAATTGTCGCTTGCTTATCTTGGCTGATGTCCTGTTTGTGATACGCTGTTGACGTGTAGGATGACTCCGCTACTGGTGTGAGTAATGAGTGTTCTACACCATTGTTGTCTCCCCTCACCCTTTGACGGCCTGCTGGAGCAATAACCCTAGGAAATAATAGGAATGAATGTGATTAAGGGGTAACAAAATAAAGATGAAGATAAACTTTTCTTTATCCATCCCAAGGGGAGATTATTCTATGCCGAGGATCGACCGATATAATCCAGGCGTCAGTCGCAGTGCAGCGACACATGTGGGCACTTGGGGGGTGAATTATCTTGCCCAAGGAAAAAGCCAGATGCCGAAGTGGGATAATGAGATATAAATCAATGCTTTATATTAGCTTTAAAAAGGTTTATCAAAATCCTCAAAATTCAACCTTTGCGTGATATAGGATACAAGTAAGGCCGCGATCACAATAGGAGATTGATCAAACGTTTTCATGGTTTTATTTCACTCACCGACGTTTACAAGACTCGACTAAAGCCAAAGCAACACGAGATGGTATAAATTAAAGTCGGGCCTACCCTGACTGATCGTTCTGCAGCTGCATTTTTCCAGGAAAAAAAAAAATCTGAATCAATCTCTATGTATGGTCGCGGCTTAAATCCTTCATAAATGTTATTTACATCCATAAAATCTTGTCTTAGCCCAGGTGAGTAAAAGGAGTACGCAGTAAAGTTATCGAGGGGTCGATTGACCTTGAAAGGAGTGGAAAGGTTTATGAAGAAGTGATACATGTGATACAACTACAGCTGTTATGATTTCTACATGAAGCAAAAAACAAAACAAAACAACAAACAACCAAAAACAAACAACAACACAACAAAAAACAACAACAAAAAACCAAAACAAAATAACATAAAACAAAAACAAAAACAAATAAAAGCAACCAAACCAAACCAAAACAAAACAAACACACACATACAAAACCTCAACAACCAAAAAACAAAAACAAAGACAAAAACCAAACTCCACTAAATCAACAGAAAACAAAATCAAACAAGAGCAAACAAAAACAAAAACAAGAAACAATCCCAAAGCAAAACACAAACAAAAACAGCATCCTCTAAAAAGGATTAAAAATATTAAAATAAATAAAAACAAGAAACAATAACAACAACAGAAATCAACAAAACAACAAAAACAAAGACAAAACAAGACGAAACTAAAATATGCAAAAACAAAACAAAATGATAAGAACGACAAATGAATCAAGTCATGGCAATATTATGTTGCATTGTTACTCTGGAAACAGTTATAAACAAGCTGTTACTCTGGAAACAGTTATAAACAAGCCGTAGAGATATATCAATCTGAATTATTCTGTCATGCGAATACCTGGAGAGCAAGATATTTGAATAACCAAAAGTATTGGTCAATATGTCATGTACTTATTTAAACAAAATTAAAGCAATCAACAGAAACCGTGGATCAAGCGAGACGATAATCATCAATTTAATTTGAAGTAATAATCTGATGTCATACGACTAAATGAGTTTCGTAACACATATTATAATTCAACTCTTTAAACCTGATCCCTTTGTTGCTACTCTGAAACCGGAGATTACGGACTTTTTATTATGACGTTTTGCTTTGAGGTTTCAGCTGCATCACGTGTTCTGTTTATTATTAGTCAAAAATCATCCAGATGGATAGGGTTACAATGTACATAGAATCACGATTGTTTAGAGTGCACCTTTCTGTTTGTTTAATACTGTTCCTACTTGTTGTTTTTTTCTTTTTAGAAGCTATAATCTCTTTATCCGCCTTTTGTCCAACGCTAACAACATAGAGATTCAGGGTCGTTCCGCCCTTATGTTTTATGAGCAAAACTGTTTCGATTTCAAATTAACAGTTTTGGTAAGATTACATGTGTCTGTCTTTTAGCACGTCTTTTTTCATACTTGTTGTTTTTTTCTTTTTAGAAAGCTCTAATCTTTTTATCCGCCTTTTGTCCAACGTTAACAACATAGAGATTCAGGGTCGTTCCGCCCTAATGTTTCATGAGCAAAACTGTTTCGATTTCAAATTAACAGTTTTGGTAAGATTACACGTGTCTGTCTTTTAGCACGTCTTTCTTCACTGTCTCCACCTGCCCTGATTTTGGACAACCATTTATTAGAGTGAGGGGATATTAAGAATCATGGTAGATAGAAACAGCACAGGATGAAAGACGTACCGAAATATTGATAAACATAAACCTGCCATTGGTTTTGGAAACCATAGTATTTGGGCGGTAGAAATTAAAATAAGGAAACAGTTAACAACATTCAAACTCTTGAGGTAAAATTGCGGAGTAGAACGAAACTGAAAGTACATAAGAGATATTTCACCCGGCTCAGGTGGGAATCACGTTAAGGCAGCTTCCAACTTCTTCTGAAAAAGTGTATTCGCGCATAACTGGTTGCAAGTCTTCTCCCATAGGTTCCGAGTTGCTGTTGGCCTGAAGGATTGAACTATCATTATAAAGCTCTCAAAGACATCGGCACAATATGTATTTTTTTATTTATATTGTATGAGTAGGATGTAAATGTTACTTTTACAAAATAGGGGGTTAGGGTCTTTGGGTAAAACATGCTCGTGGTTCAGAGAGAAAACTGCCCAAAGCCTTTCTGAATTAATCGTCATATTTTACATTGACTCTTAAAATACTCTTCTGTATTATTAAAGTGCAAAAATAAATCGGAGATAACTTTGTTGTAAAATTACAATAGTATTCATCAAAACATTGAGGTGGAATCTTTTTCCTGAAACGAAGGTCGAATCACTCTAAGATCGTCCGTAACTTTCAATGTAAGAATATCAAGAAAAGATTGTAAGATGGCTTACTTTCAAGTAGATGTGGCGTCGCAGTACCCATCAATACACAAAAATCAATCGCTATAATTTCAACAGTAAATTTCAATGGGAGATTATACGATTATTAGGAGACTCAAGTTTCAAGTGGTTGTGGCGTCAACACTTATTATACCATTTTCTCTTATATAATGAGTTTCCTTCTGTCCACTTATCCTTAAGTTGCTAGGATATAGAGTGCCAAGTCCTATCGGAGACGGACTATAATATCGGAGGTCCCATGTGTATAATATACGCATGTAAAAGAACCCTTGGCTGTATATAAGGCAGTCTAGGATAACCCTGATATCACCAAAGTAGTGGACATGGGTAAAATTCAATACAACAACAACAATTAAATAATGAAATTGCACCAAAGAGAATACACTTCATAATTGAATAATATTGGATCATAAAACAGGTATTATTGAAGACATGCTATCTACAGAATAAGATGTTTTATATTAAATTAATTTTTTTCTGCCTTTAGAAAATATTGCAACCCCGTGTAATGCTAGTGGGTGTATTTACATTGTAATAGTAAACGTGTTGTGTGCATTTATACGGTTATATGCAAATTTGTTCCAAGATGGTGAAGGTACATGTTCTCGTAATAAATATACCAATTAATTTCATATATCTTCGATTTTTGAAGATCCCTACTGTATGCGTTATCGTGGACTTGTGGTAGGGTAACATGTTCATCTGATTAAATTAAGCCTTTAGACTCTAGATCCTCACCTTACTCAGGTGTATAAGTAAATAACTGGCTATGATTATCTATAGTTAGTAGGGAAAAGCAAAGCGTACTTTTAAATGCGCACATAACTTTTGGATCTTTTAAGAAGGGAACCTTCGTAAGGCGCAACCATAGTGACAGAATGATCCAGACGGATTCTGTAAAAGATTTGTTGCAGCTCAATTTGTCACACATGTAGTATGCATGAGCTTTGCCCACAACAGCTAGTGTTACTTTTGCCAAGTCTACTAACTAACTGTGAATGAAGAAAGTAAAGCAACATTCTGTAAATATGATTGTGGCTTCCGAGGGTATCTCGTAAATACCACCATCCTTTTTTCTTTTTCTTTCTTTCTTTTTTTATTATCTATTTGCGTAGTATGTCCCATTAGAAGTCCATCAATCAAGTTTGACGTTTGCATTAATTACTTGATTAAATTTGATTGAAAATATACACATGTATAATGAATATGTTTAACAAGCATGGTACCCAATGTGTCTCAGTAAGCCCTAACATTGAATATAAGAACGTAGATTTAAATCGGACAGAAGATTTTGGCGGACAGAAGTAGGCTAGAGCCAGACGTATTTTTGATTGTCGTATTATGAACATAGGCCTGTTCTTTGCAAATGTACCATAATAAAAGAAAACACCAATCAAATTGATAATAGTATGCCATTAATACAATCGTTAAAACTATCTGTGAAGTTTCAGAGTTTTGTTGTATTCTTTGGGAGCCTATCCTGACAACGTGAA